>APFE031048746.1:1395-18482 GCA_000404065.3 Pinus taeda | reverse complement strand
CGCCGGAACACGTCTCTAGCCTAGACCTCTAGAATGTGAGCGTTAGATTCCAATGCGTTGTTAGGTTCATTGAATCAATTTTATTGTTGATCTTCAATTAAGTTTTAGTTTCTGGCCTTAGCGAATGTAATATCTCGAAATGTCCTAAATCCCACTACATGCAAGAACTGTATTCGTTTTGTTTGGATGAAATCTAGCTACAGAAGAGTTAAGAGGTTCATGCAAGCAAAAATTTCTAATGCAGCTAATCAACAAGAAAGGAAAAATCTTTTCTCTTTTTCTTCTTTTAAAAAGCAAAAACTAACATAACATGCCTAATTGATGAAAAGCAAAAAATCTTTTTCTTTTCTTTTTTGGAAAAATAATATAATAATGCACTTAAAGCGTCTCAAGAGATATTCACTATCAGATAATTGCTTCTAAATAATCTATAACCAGTTTTGAAACAAAAATAACAACCCAACAAAGCAAAGAAAAGTCAAGATTTCCAAGTAACTATGTAAGCTAAGTCACAACGAAACCAGGCAAAATAAGCGAGCTAAAAGCGAGATTTTCGCAGTATGAAGTGTAAAAACTCGTACAAACACCAGGAGAATATAGAAATCAACCGATAAAAAGACCGGATATATAGATCATCAATCCAACAGGAGGCTCGATAACACAAAAACCACAAAGGTCAAGATGTAAAACCGGTAGACAATGGAAAACAACCGAAGGATGAAAAACCACCAGCCAATTATCAATCCAACAGACCCCCAGAAAGTGTAAAAACAGAGGGAGACAAATCCAACTCTAAGAAACTGGCAAACAAGTTTATTCAAAAACTTAAGCAGTGCGGCGCGACTGTATGCCTGCAACCCACGCTAAAAAGAGATTGGCGCGAGTTGTCAGAAAGCAACACGCGCCGACCAACGCGACTGTGTAAGGAAAAAGTGCGCTAGTGGAAAATGCCAGGAAAAAAAAAAGATAGAGTGGTCTCAGGCTTGGCTTCTGGTATGCAGACAGAGCCAAAAAGTAAAAAGATAGCAGGAAAACTAACCAAGAGAGTTATTCAGGCAAATAAATGAAAGAAAAACGACATGCGAAGCAAGATTGATATTGTCCAGTTTGTAAATCAACCCGGAGATCGACTGAAGTGGCATTGATCTACTTCACTTCCGCATAGCGGAAGTGTTTCGAAGGCTACCTGGCCGCTCTTCAGACTCCGTCCACAACTTACAAATCAGACAATACAAACACAAACAACAATAGACTTCCCCAGTGGAGTCGCCAAATTGTTGGTGAGGTAAATCCCCTCTGCGGACAGAGGCGATCCCACTAGCCCGATAGGGGTCTAGCAACAATCAAAACACGCTGCCATGCAAGTCCTAATTTCAAATCAAAAAGTTGGTTCATAAAGGCCTACCCGACCAACGCTATTCTCGTGGAAGAAATTGTCCTCCTGTCCTCTTAGCTTTGGCCGGTACACTATTCCTCGCGTTCCACGCATGGACACCTGCACAAACAAAGAACAATCCACAACAAGCGTAAAATCCAATATCATAAAATTATATATCAGTCAAGCAGGATATAACTCAAATATTACCAGAAGAATACGTGAGCGGAACCATAATAACAGTCGTTCACTATTCAATAAAAGACGAGAAGAATTACAACCAATTAAGGCTTGACGCTGCAAATCTCCTCGATATTGGGTCAGCAGTTTGACATGCCTTGCAAAGCCACTTCCTCTCTCAGAATTTCGGCAGCGTAACTTCTCTCTCATCTCTTACTATCAAGCTCAAAACTTCAACACTCTGACTCTAGCATTCCCAAAAACTCAAAAATTCAACACTCTGACTCTAGCATTCCAAGAACTCCAAAACTAGCTGGTTCAATGCAGGGTGACAGTTATTTATAGATAGCAGAGGAGAAAGTATTCGTCGTATCCGGACACTTACTGAAGATTTGGTATTGTCCCAGAATAGCCTTTGGACTGAGTTGTCATGGATGAAAAAGACGACACTCGATCGTATCCATGGGATTTTTCCTCAAGGAACTGCATGAGTAATGGAGGAAAAAACATTTTAGTGCGCGTTGGCCAAAAATCATGACTAATTTTGTGTGGCGCGGGCTTTGTTCTGTGACAGCGCGTCTATGGGCGCACCCTCTTTGTAGGAACTGAGCCATTGGCGCGGGTTAGACACAGCCCGCGCTAATGGAAAAAGGGCATTTTCCAAGGTTAATCTTCAAAGGGTGTCTTCAGGGATATTGAAGTTCATACTTAGGAGACCTCAATCCAAGTGTTTTCAAGTTGTGTCACTGGTCACAGGTCCGTAAATGTGTCCTCCAATATGTGACAGCGGGGGTAACAAGGACGGTGACCAACGGTGACAAATTACTGCGTAACAACCACCCAGTGTGCAAAAGCCCAACCTCCCTTGGCCTCCAAAACTATGCAGATGCTTCCTCTAGTGACCTTTCCCTCAGTTAGACCCCACTGCCTCCAAAAATTGTGTATTTCTGCCTTTCAAGCCTCCCGGATCTATGCATTGCGTAGTTTCAGAGCCCAAGCTCTTCCCATGTCTACTGGAATTGCACAATGCATAGTCATTGGGCCCCTTTCCCCATGGGTAAGATTGCATCTTAGACTAGGGGGTTCCTGGATTGATTTCATCCCATCATGAGTGAATTGTAGGAACATGTAAACTATCAATTCATGGCGAGATGATGTAGAACGAGAAGGAGGTAACCATGCTTAAATACCCTCTTGCAGCTGAACTCACAAGTGGATCTATCAAGAGGAAGAAAAGGGACACAAGTTTGAAACTACCATCCAATACTTAAGATCATCAAAGACTTCACATCACCGAGCCATGCAGAGAAGAAGAGAAATCATATCCAGGAAGACATCCAACTCTCAGCACCAACAATGAGTTGACATTTCCACATCATCAAGAAGTCCATGTTAGCAATGTCATTTCATGTCATGTCATGAGTAGTCATATATTACATCACTATTTTGGACCATGTATATTGTATTCGAATGTATTGTAGAGTGGAATTCCGAAGGACACAAATGAATATGAAGATTCATGTAAGTTGAAAAAGTCATAGGAAGTTGAAAAGTCATGAGGGTAGTCAAAGAGTCACAAGGAGGAAGCATCACCCCTTAGTTAGATATACCCCCTCATTGCACGAGTAAAATAATTTTGCGCTTAGTTCCTCCCACAAGGCATTAGAGAGATCATCTAGCTCTTCGAAGAGAAATGAGTGGCTCCAATGTCCCACTCATAGGGCTAGTGATGTAAATTGTAAACATGTGTCTTGGAAATTTTTATTAATAACATAAGCCTTTTAAGGCTAGCACGTTCTTCGTGCATGGACTATGAATGTTTGTAAGACTTTTTTGTAAATGTTTTGTATTTAATATTTTCTTTCACATTTACTAATATAGTTGAACTATTTTAGTTATTTTAGTGATTGTCTTATTGAAAATGTGATTTAATGGTGTTTATTCATGTCCCATCCTTGTGGACTATTCTGCGGGATACTATACATATTTTTCCTTGTTTGTTGGTTGTAACAACCATTGCATCTGTTATGGACTATTCAGCTAGATGTTAGATGATGGTTCATGTGTGTCTCTTCCTGGGTGGTACTATTATCTCTCACTTAGAGGATCAATTTACTTTCCCCTTTGTAGTAGAAGATTGAAACTACACACTCACCAAACACACATCCCTTGCTTTCGAAGACACCACTTCATCACTCTCTTGTGCTAATAGCTAGAGCCAAGGAAAATATTTAAGGATTTGACACTAGGGCCTTTATACTAGATGGGACTCCTACACCAAAAGGTGTGAGGTCTAAGTGGGACTTCATATCGGGGAGATCCCATGAATGTTGGCAGGTCCAACATCATCAACACCTAGTGAAGGGATTTTTCTTCTCTTCTACTCACACCAAAACACAGCTCAAAAATACGTCTCAAAGCTACCAAATTTCTGCCACAATGAACATACAAGTTCTGAATCTACTTCCCATCTCTATCTCTAATTTCTTCTCACAAATATACGATATATATCTACATAACTTATGTGAGCATCTTCTGCATATTATAATTAATCATAATGCTCTCATAATAGCATACTTACTCACTCTCCAAGCAACCAACCAAGTAGACTCACAACCTTCTTCTATTTATCAGTTTTCTATGTTGAGTACTATAGTAAATGCCACAGGTTATGGAAAACTCAACAACTCCTTTCACACACTTCATATTTGGTTGAGGAAAGTTTTTAACCAAATCAATCACTAACTCCACTAGCCCATTGATATTTTCAATCTTAATTAGTTTCTAGAGGGCCCATAAACATTTTTCTGACCATATGCTGAAAAATCTCAATCAATAGCATTGCTACAACACAAAAATAGGTCGAGAAGTGCAAGTAATGCGAAGTAAAACTCATCAAATCTCCTAGTCAGTCCCTTAGCACTATTATCCATGTAGATGGAGATATAACATCTCCCTTGAACCTGTCTTATTAGTGATTTGAGCCTAAAATCACTCCCTTAACCCATCATGACACAAATATGGAAGAGGAGACTGAAAAACATGTTTCCTCATCTCAGAACTTGACCAAACTTCTTATAGAGCTTAACGAGCCTTTGTAGGACCTCTAGAAGTCTCTGACACCTCTGTAACTTCACCAAGTCATTGCAACAACTCCATCATCATCCCAAGTCAAACTAGGTTGACTAGGATACTAACCAAACACCATACTAAGCAACTAGGCAATCAAATTTCTATGCAACACCCCTGCCATCAGTATGCAGCTCCAATACCCATCAGACATCCTTCAACATCTGCACAACCATCTCAAGCATCCAAAAAAACATGTAGATCCTCTCCAAGCCCAACGTATAACATGTCAACATGAGATACCTAATTTTGGACACGAAGACCCAATCAACAAGGCTCCTCAACTCTAAAATTTGTAGAAACCATCAACATTTGTATGTAGCAACATGATCAAGAAGATCATCACCATGGAAGGCCTCCAATATAATGCAACACATCACAATCCAACCTCCAAGCTAATGCAAAATTTCATCATATCATCATTATCATCACTAGAGGGCTTCCAAACTAGTGCAACACACCATCATCCATACACAAGCCACCTATGGCCACACATACAAATGCATATGAAACACACCTATAACCCAAGAAACCAGGTTGATGTTGACATCAATGAAATCCAACCACACATCTACAACACTACAACACACATCAATGCCAACAAACATGTTTTATAAGGAGTAACATATGTGAAGGGGAGGGTCACACTTTAGATGTGTGAGAAGATTTTATCATTGACGATGAGCCTAGTAGAGGAGGTCACACATCAAATATACACTATGACTTTATCACATGTGACAAGCCATTGAAGGTCGCAGGTCACATACTCAAAGGATAGTGGGAGGAGGAATATATGCTAAGAATGTGATTTTCAACCATATAGATAGGTCACAAGTCACACATTTAATAGCCAGTGAAACGACCACTACAAGTTACAATTGTGTTATGAGGAATTTTGCATCTACAGATAAATACTAATTCGCTATCCAGGTAGCTATACCTAGAACAAAATATTTAAAGTGCTTATCCTTTTCCTATAGACGATAAATAAGACAAAGGAATCAAAGGACCTACTTGTTCTTTCGCTTTCCTTTTGGTCTCCTTTATATGACTCCCATTGCTCCTTCTTGAACTTAACTCACTCAAAAAGTACCTGCAAGCAAAAATAGATGATAGAGAACCAATCAAAGCAAGAGATCTATCGAATATAAGTAAATGGAATTAGATACATTCACACATATAAACATCATATATCAAGATAAGCATATGTAAAAAGGAGTAAAAAACTTTATTAAGTAGAAGGAAGAATTACAACCATGAATTCCGATACATTGTCACTCTTCCACCTTGGGTTCCAACCAACATCACATCAATAGCACAACACTCTCACAGCATAACACTACTCACTTACATTCTCAATTATCACACCAACAACATCTCCTTACAAATGATCAAAGTCCATCCCATGATCACTTAGATGAGTTCTAAATTTATAGGAAAATGGAGGAGGTTTGGTCATAAATGAGGGTATTGAATGGCCTTCCAAACTTATGTTAGAAAATTATATATTACAAAGAAATGGAACACATACAATATTGCATAAATATAAACACAAAAAATTCATAAAACCAGAGAGACACAGATATACGTGGTTCACCCAGTTTAGGCTACGTCCATCTTGAATACCGAGTCCTTCCTTTCTATTATCCAACAAAATGAAGAGACACAACCTACAGCAGATCCACTGTAATATCCTCTGTTTTCTCTCACAGTCTCACCTCTCTGTTTCTCGCTCAGAGAATAGACATCTATTACACAACCTCAATACAATGCCCTCATACAAAGAGAGGGGTTGCCTTCTAGGGCAAAAAAACCCTTAACTAAACATAAGTTCTACTGTCAAATCATCCGCCTAATGAATGACCTATATTGACTAGAAATTACTATACTTTTACAAGGCAATTTTACATCTGTTTTTAGCTTCGGGGGTGCTACCCCTGAAACCCCCACCAGGGGACCGTTGGCCCCTGAACCCCCCAGCCTACGGGGATTAGCACCCCCAGACCCCCGCGGGAGGGACAAGTCCCCCCCACACCCCCCGCGTGGAGGGGTGTACAAACTTCCTGGGGTATACATCCAACTGAAACACAAAGACCTCTATATAATCATGCTCCACACCCAACAACTTAGAGTTAGTTTCCATGGAGGAAGGTATGAGAGGATAGGAGGTTACTTAACTCATTCCCTATCCAATTTCGAGATCATAGGAGATGATAAGTGTGGGAATCTTCTATATGGCTCCAAAAGGTAAGAATATTCCTAGAACCCTATGTGAATTTCACTCAATCTCACCCAGCATAGGCCAAAGTGGGCATAGGTGCTCTGCAGAGCACCCTGACATTGGCCTACCTACACTGAAGCACACTTACCCCTGTCCAAGGTTGTGCTGGTCCCTCAACGAGGCATTTCTAAACGGCTTAAAACCAAGAAAATCTCAGGAAGGGAGGCATTCAAAGTGGTGACTTATCTAGGGCATGTAGCAACTGAATTAGGGTTTGATGAGCCCCAATAGTACTGATCTGGATGATGTGAGTGATGTGCCCAAATGGATCTGTAACAACTTCCTGCTAAAGCATGAAGTCGAAAATAATAATGTCAAGTGATATACTTTACGATGTGATGAGGAGGTTCCAAAGTGGGTGGTGACCTACATCAATTACAATACATAATATCATGATATTTTGATTTTCTCTCATGAATCACTGAGGGAAGGCATACCCATGCTCAGCATATAAACTTTCATTACAAGTACATAGATAGTCATCTATAGATATAGACCCATGATCGGATGACCATCAATGTAAAGCCATTGTATGGATGATTTGATACTTTCTTGATATCGTAGCGCGGATGCATGAAACTAGATTTGGGGTCTTCTATCTCATTCAATCATTTCCTCTAGTATGAGTCTAACCATGCGAATATGTGATCTGAAGTCAAACATGGGAAGGGATCGTCTGATTACCAGCCAATGGCGTAATCTGTTAACAGACACGAGAGAAATCACCGATAATGATAATGATCTTCAAGGTACTGCAATACATTCTGCATGGTGTGAATGGATGTTTTGATTTCAAACACCATACAAAGTCTTTCGGTCGAAGACCATTGAACTAAACGTATCGCCAGAAGTGAGAAACCTACCATTGATGTATGAAAGCCTCAAGGTACTGGAAGGGTGTTTCTAAGTCAACTTCTTGGATAATGTGCTGATGTCGACAAGAAACAACTCATCGCAGGAGGGCCTTGATGTGTCCCACATCAACGATAGGAAATGAGTATAATGATTTTGCAGACAAAATTTGACTGACGACGCAAGGTTCAGGAATGGCGGTCATGAAAATGAAGGTTTGTGATTATTGCAAAGTATGAATTTTAACTACGTGACTTCTCTTGAACATGTCGGCGACACTAAATGAATTGGTAGCATTGACCCAAAACAAAGTAATTGATGGTATGATAGACCAAGGTATGATGACCATCAAGTAGATAACCCAACCCATATATTCAAAATGATGAAGTGAAAGTGTCATGTTCAAGAGTGACCTACTGCCATAAAGTGGTTTACCCCTCTTCCCATTGTCCCCAATCTTTGCTGACCAACACCTCTTTATTTTTATCAATATTGAGGAGGATAACATATGCTTGTTGTATATTTCCACCCTTCGAGTGAATCCATCGCTATGTGATGTTTTAACAAGTCTAGCGAAGGTGAAACTCGGTCTTGTCATGATGGACAAGTTTGTCGCTATTTGATGTTTTAACGAGTCTAACAAAAATGATAACTCAATCCTTTTCATGTTTAGCGAGTTTGAAAAGGGACAAAAAGAAAACTCCACAAGTTATTTTTCGTAGATTTGTCTCTCAAGTTCGAAAAAATCGTAAAACAATACAAAAGAGAACCTATTGACCATGTTCGGTCAATGTATTCTTTTTTCATAAATAATCTATCTCAACCTAAAAAAGGGTTAAACTTATATTGAGTAGATGTCATTTCCAATCTGTTAACGAGCTGAAAAGGACAAGCGCTCAGCAATATTTTCATATTTCGAGAGTCTGAAAAGAGCTTGAAGAGGACTCTAAGGGGGTTCGTTTTTTGATGTTTAACAGAGCTCGAAAAAGAGATAAAAGTATGCTTTGTGGTCAAAATATAATTCACGATCGTGCACGTCAAATTCTATAAGTCAACTGTAAATCTGTTCAAATCAACACCAAATGGATTAAACATACTTTTTTCATTGGTAAAAATAGGTAAATGCTAAAGTTACTCATTTAATGATCATGAAATAAACATAAAAACAAGAATTTACCATGTTATTTTCACCATTTTATATTTACCATTCAATTTGTGCTCTAACCCTGTTTTTTACCTCAATCTTCATCAACTGATTGTGAGAGATTATGTGGATCATTTCTTATGTCGTCCACACCAGGTAGGAGATCTACCCCTCCTCTTTATTTTCATATCACTCTTTTACTATTTCATGTAATCTTTTAGGGTTTTTAGGGCCCCTGGGTTTGAATTTTTCGCCCTAGGACCAACGTAAGATTGCATGTCGAAAACTATGCCAGGGAGCACCCAGATAGAAGGGCTTATGCATTGCAACGTAGTGTATCCTTTCTTGCGCTGTGCTGGGCGAGTTTCACAAACTTGCATCACCCAATTGACCCAAAATTTCTTTAGTTTTTTGCATGAAAAGGATCCTAACTAAGCTTATGGTTTGACTTCAGGCTTTCATCGGATCAGAATGTCTATTACTTGGTGAGAAAGAGAGCGTGAAGAACAAGACATGGTTTCCCTAAATGATCTGGGTACAGTTGAGGCCCTCAAAAATTGTGGGTTGCTCAAATACTTCAATTTTTCTGGAATGAGGCAATAATCAGAACTATTGCAGTTCCTATTTCATGCATGGGATCCGACAGATCGGGCTTTTCACATAAGGGACAAAGTGGTCCCTATTGTGATCAATGATTTTTACTTCCTTACAGGGTTGTCGAGACGTGGTACCCCCATATCTCTTTCAAGTTCTTCCCATGGAGGGGAGTCAGTGAGGGACTATGTTCAATAATTTTGTCAGCCAGGTACACAGCCTAGCAAGGACGGAAAGATAATCATCAAGGATATCCATGATTTTCCTTTGATAACAATCCTTTTCACCATCACAAAGTTGTCAAGCAATGTGACACTTCATCTGGCGAACAGATCATATGTCCAGTATGCGCTTGAGTGTCTTGAGCCAACTCTATTCAATTGGTGTGAGGCAGTACACTCTTCACTGAAAGAGTAACTAAAGGTAAAGAGCGATAAGACAAACAACTTTAGCTATGGATCATTCTTAATTTTCTTTACCTTATAAAGAATTCCATTGATGCAACCCCAGCGTGTAACACTAGGTGTAGCTGGTCCTAGAGATCCACGGATGCAGCGGTGGGTCGAATTAATGGCTAGACATGCTGGTTAGTCACCGATTACATTTTCCACTGCATTCTTCAGTTGGCTTGATCAACAACACATTTTCATTGAGGAGCATCCATATTCAAGGATGGATTTTCATGGAGATCTAGAGTTGAGTCTACGGGTGCTATAGGTAACCAAAATTCTTTTTGATTTTTAAGTTTCTACATGTTTTTTTGTTTTGATGTTCCAAGACTAAACTAAAATCATTCTCATGCATGCAGATGTGGGTATTGTTCGACCTATGAGGCACCAACATGAGGCAGGTGGGCCAGTGTAGAGAAATATTGGGAGAGAATTTCTCCAGGATTTGGATTTGGCCGAGATACTAACAGAGTTGCGGGATCATGTGGAGGGATTAACCCTTGGTATACCATATGTCTAGATCGAGGAGTTACCTATGAGGCTGCAGCTCCATACTATTGGTGTTCCAGGCCGTCGGATGCTGCCCTTATGAATGATAGCTCAAGTTGTGACATATCATCATGAGCATCACTAGGTCTACTTAGGATGTTTTCTTCATGCATTTTGAGTTTTTAGGTCAGATGACCAAACATGTCTTGGACACAAATTTTGTAAAAACTTTTAAAACATCTATCTATTTTACTTTTAGAGTTTTTACATATATGGTTATGTGAAATTCTATTCAACTAATGATATGAACTAAAATTTTACTTTTACATGTGTCGCAAATGTCTGTTTAACACATAGTTTTCTAATGAATCAGTTAATGTGTTAAAGTTTCTGGAAATATATTGATATTGAATGTACTCAAAATTTCTTTCCAAAACACGAACTCTAAGGAACATACGAAGAATCGTTGGGTTTCGGACGGTATAAATGTTTTTTAGTTGTAGTACAACGAGTTGTGAGTCTAGCCTAATGATGATTCGGTAGATGCGAAGTGAAATGGAATCAGAGAGAAGTTCGATCAACACGCTATACTCAGTGATATTTTTCATCGATCAACTGATACGAATCCCTTGAAAACTCACTAACTCGCCACTTGGAGAGAAAATGGCCCATGCTGCAGAAGATAAGTTCTGTGTACTACGACTAGCACCATTGGCATAACCAACAAATGGTTCCAAAGGTTCCGACATCTGCAGTAAATGTAAGGCAGATTACTTAACCACATAAAAAACTATAAAAGACAAACTAACACACACACATGAAATTAAAGAATTTATATACAGTGACTTTTACTACACTCAATTAAGCATAGTAACATTTGAGATACAGCCCATTTCAGGGCTCTAACAATGGAATTCCATCATAATCCACCAACTCGTAGGCACCTTTTTCCAAAACACGCTTGACAATATAAGGACCCATCTAAAGCAATTCAAATTTTCCTGCTCCTAGTTTATCAGCTTCTTGATCGTAAAGCAAGACCAGGTCTCCTTCTGAGAAAACGTGAGGCTTGACATTTCTGTCATATTGTGCCTTGATTCGTTTCTTATGCACTTCATTAGCCAATGCAGTTCACGACGGGTTTCATCCAGATGGATAAGTTCCAAGAAACGTGCTTCTTCTTCAGAAGTGTCGGGTAACAAGTCAATCATGAGTTTGAAAGATGAAACTTTGCATTGTATCAACAAGATGGCCTCTAGATTGTACACCAATTGAAAGGGTGTGAATCCAGTTGGATTTCTCACTGAGGTTTGATATTCCCACAAGGCAGAGTACAAGATTAAATGCCAGTTTCGTTTATGAACCCCTAACATTCTTTGAAGCATTCTCTTCAGGACTTTTTTGATGGCCTCAACTTATCGATTCACTTGCAGATAATAAGGAGTATAACTATCATTTGAAAGTACTAACTTGGTAGTCAACCCAGCCATCATGTGATTGCAAAAATGCGACCCATGATCTGTAACTATAGCCTGTGGTACACCAAACTGGTCAACCACGTGGTTGAAAAAGAAAAGAGAAATCATCTTGCCACTATTACTTAATGTTGGCATTGCCTCGACCCATTTTATGAAATAGTCAACAACGACTATAATTTACCCATGCCCCTCGGCTGAGGTGGGGTTACATGTCATGAAGTCAATGCCCCATTTGGCAAATGGTCCAACAACGACGAAAAGATGCAATGGTGCAAGTGATAATCTAGCTTTACGGTCATAGATCTGGCATGCGTGATAAATTCTCACAACAATTATGCAATTTTTGAATATGGAAGGCCATAAGTAACTAGCACGGAGAATTCTCTATGTGCTAGCATAACTAGATAAGTGTCCACCACAAGCACCTGAATGGAAATCATTCAAAACTTTCTCGCTTCCTCATGAGTAAGATAACTTCATAAAATAGTATCGATACCACGACAGTAAATAGTCTCGCCAATGATCAGATAATATTTGGCTTGGTATCGGATACGTCGTTGTTGTGAGGGAGAGGTATCTAGACGAAAAGTTTGGGTCTGGAGATCAATCAGTATATCTCCATACCACATGTCAGATGATGAAATCAGGAGCATAGACTTATCCAGAATTAATGGTTCTGATGTTGAATCAATGATATTTGAGGGAAGGTTGCAAAGAAGCTCGGTGAAGGCTAGAGATTTCTTTGATTGGGATTTGATGAATTCCAAATAAAATTCCAGCAAAATGATGATCCATTTTGAGTACTTTCGCCCCGGCAATTGACGTGACAAAATATATGTCATAGGGTTATAATCCAAAATGACAGTGGTCTTTCAGAGCAGGATATAGTGGTGAAATCTCTGTATAGCATGAATGGTAGCTAGAGCTAACTTTTTGACGTAAGAGTACTTAACTTCTATATCATTGATATTGCGGCTCAAATAATATATCGGATTTTTAATCCCATCTTCTTCTTGGACTAAAACCATTCTAATGGTTGTATCTACAGTGGAGAGATACGGGAAGTATTCATTTTGATAATTCGGAGAATACATTAATGAGGCTCTAATCAAGGTATCTTTAAGAGAATCAAAGGAAGCTTGTGCAACCTAGTCCCAATGGAAGGGTATCCCCTTTTTCACTAAATAAGTAAATCCTTTAGCCATTTCAGCATAATTTGGAATGAACCTCCTTAGAAAGTTAGCCTTCCCTTGGAGTCTTTGTAACTATAATAGATTGGAAGGTGGAGGCAAATCAAGGATTGTCTGAACCTTAAGTGGATCAAGTCGAATTCCCTCCTTAGACCCTACGAATCCAAGAAAATGACCAAAACCAACACAAAACACACATTTTTGTGGATTGAGTCGTATTTTGTAGTGTCGGCACCATAAAAATATATCTCTCAAATGTTGCGGGTGATCAGACCTCTTTCTTGAATGAGTAGGTAAATCATCAAGGTATGGTTGAAAAATATGTTTGATGTCATGGAAGGCATAGTTCATTTCCCTCTGAAAAGTTGCCCCTACGTTCTTCAAACCAAAAGGGAGTTTCCTATAAGCAAATGTTCCCCATGGACAAATAAAATAAATTTTAGATTGGTCCTCTGGGTGGATATTGACCTAATTACAGCTAGGAAAACCATCCATAAATGAGAATATTTTGCATCCAACACATTCATTAATAATCTAGTCGATAAAGGGAGTGGGATAATTGTCTTTTGGACAAGCCTGATTAACATCCCTATAATCAACACACACTCGTATTGTCCCTTGTTTCTTCATGACAAGAACAATATTGGAAACCTAATCAGTAAGGGGAACAAGGTAAATGAAACCAGCATGCAAAAGTTTTTCAACTTCTATTTTAATAGCAGCAGCCTTCTTCGGATGAACAGGACAAAGGCACTGTCACACTGGTTTGACATCATGATACATTTTGATTTCATGTTCAACTATACTAGAGTCAATTCCTAGCATATCCTCATATGACCATGCAAATATATCTTCAAATTCATGAAAAAGAGCATGGTAAGTATCAAGTTCTGATGGAGAACAAGATTTCCCAACATGAATGTTTTCTACAATGTTATGTTTGGTCGAAATATTAATAGAAATAGTTTCTTCGATGTTTGACAGGTTTCGCTTGGAATCTACTGTATCTGTAAAAACATAATTCTAAAGGAAATCGATAACTGAAGGGTGATTAAGTTTGTTTGAATAATCTTCTATGTGACCCGGAAGATGGGAACGATGATGATAATCTTCCCATGGTTCTCCTTCCATCACCATTGATTGGATGATTCCTTCATTAGTAGAAAATATACGTGAAAACAGATCAAAGGAAGTACCATATTCTAATGAATGATCTACCCATACAATTGACAAAAATGGATTTGGGTTCGCCGCGCAAGCCAGAAAGGGTGATTTCTATGCTAGGGCAATGGGGCTTAGCGGCATCATTTCATTACTACTATCAACTTCAAAGCTTCTTCCTTAGGTTAGATGAAGTGGAAGATATCATGTTGCAAGTCTCAATTTTTTCCACTTTCACCAAGTTTGATGGTGGTAGTGAAAAAGTACCCATTAGGGAAGAATATTTAAATAGACCTACACCAATGTTTTGAAGAGATAGAGGGGGTCCATGTACCAATGGAATGCTTCCAGTAACCTGTGAACTAGAGGCAAAGAAGGCGAGTTGGTCGATAACTGTGATTCCACCTTTACGAGGGAATGCAATCATACGAAAGTATGTTGAAACCACAACATCCATAGCATAAACCCATGGTCTTGCCAGTAAAATGTTATAGTCAAGGGGTCCATCAACAACCTCAACTTCAACAATTATTGTTTTGCCTCCTAATTTGATTTGCATATTACTCAATATTCCACAAGGCGTATATGTGTGACTGTCAAAAGATTTTAACGTTGTTGGTGAACAAGCTTATTCAAGACATTTACTTGAATTAAAAATGCTAATTGCGCTGGTAACTGTACCGTCTAACCTGCATGGTTAAAAACCACAAGATTGGAATAAGTTGAATCAATTAAACCAATTGCTGAGAACAAAACCTACTTTTGGGAGGGATAGTTCTGAAGTACTTCGAGTGTAGACATAGCAGAAGGTGACTGAGCCAAATCTTCTACTATATTATAATTTTGTGCAACTCGAGCTCAAGGGTTAAATGTAGATTTATGTACAACTCCCATTGGTGGTTTTATTGTTAACTCTGGTGCAATAGGTGGTGGAATAGGATCATTCGAAATCGAAGTCAAATGATTAGGTTGATCAGCCTAGTTATTTGATGGCAACGGTTTTTTTCCATAATCTTTACTTCATGTTGACACCAAAACTTCAATTTTAGGCTTAGAGGCAGACAACATAAACACTTGGGAAGTTGAAGAATGGTCTGTAGCAACCATATTTGTCTCCGGTTTTGGAAAAGGATCAGTTAATACCGTGAATATATTAGAAGTCTTCAAAAGCTTTGATACTTTGGAGCGGTGAGGACAATCTCACATAAAATGCTCATCGTTGCAAATCAAACATGGGTAATGAGGTTTCCTAGCTGAAGGAGAGGAATCAAATGATTTCTCTTGAGAGGAATTATTTTGTTTCTTCCTATTTTTCCCCTTCTTCTTACTTCCTAGTTGCTTTTCATTCTTGCCTTTGTCAGATGAAAAGACATTGAGTTTGAAAGTAAGAGTGTTATCAAATGCATTTGAAGTTTTGATTAGAAATGGAAAGTGTTTGACCAGATGGTCTACCTGCCATTTGTGTGCTCAAAGAACCAATCATAACATCACCGGCATGAGAGTCCTTACTCGATGGTGGAGGGGGGAAAATGAAAGCTGGTTAGAGTGCATTCGGGATATTGTCATAGAGTGTGCCATACTATGTATAAATTAAGTCCAAATATTGGGCACGAGCAATTACTTGCTCTTCAGTCACAACTCCACCTTTCGCCACATCCTCAGTGATAGATGGCAGCAAGGATTTTATAAACCACCCAGCCAAAAGCTAATTAGGAACAAAAGTTTTAACCATCCGACGATGATGATGGCACTCATGAATATGATCTAAGATATGAGCAGCAGTAGTCTGTTTAAAGTTGCTTAATAGTTCTGTAGTCTCATATCATATGGGTAGCTAGAAGTGGGTTAAAAATGTGGTAGCTAAGGCAGTGAAGTTATCAAAAGAAGCTTGTGGTAACTCAATATACCACTTCGCAGTCGGACCAGTAAGCGTTCTCTAGAAAAGACGAAGTCTAACAGAATTCTCATTCAAGGAGTTTGATGAACACCATAAATGAAAAGTCATGACATGGTTGGACAGGTCTTCTCCAGGGTTTCCATGAAATTTCATAATATTAGAAGGCAACTTATGAGGAATCACCATCCACTAAGGTGTATAAAGAATTGGGTCATTGGTGAGCTAAATTAGATCTGGTAACTCAAATGTCTTAACGAAAGGCAACTGTCTATTTAGGTTAGGTTGAGAATATCTAGGGTAAGATGGGATTTCTTGGGCAATGGGACTTTGCATACAGGCATAAGGCATCTGTTCCTGGTAACCTTAATATGTGTAAGTTTTTTGAGAAAATCCGGTGGACTATTCCGCGGGATACTATACATATTTTTCCTTGTTTGTTGGTTGTAACAACCATTGCATCTGTTATGGACTATTCAGCTAGATGTTAGATGAAGGTTCATGTGTGTCTCTTCCTGGGTGGTACTATTATCTCTCACTTAGAGGATCAATTTACTTTCCCCTTTGTAGTAGAATATTGAAACTACACACTCACCAAACACACATCCCTTGCTTTCGAAGACACCACTTCATCACTCTCTTGTGCTAATAGCTAGAGCCAAGGAAAATATTTAAGGATTTGACACTAGGGCCTTTATACTAGATGGGACTCCTACACCAAAAGGTGTGAGGTCTAAGTGGGACTTCATATCGGGGAGATCCCATGAATGTTGGCAGGTCCAACATCATCAACACCTAGTGAAGGGATTTTTCTTCTCTTCTACTCACACCAAAACACAGCTCAAAAATACGTCTCAAAGCTACCAAATTT
>APFE031048743.1:14836-28802 GCA_000404065.3 Pinus taeda | reverse complement strand
TCAATGTGTCCTAAACAACCCTTTTCTAGCACTGATCACATTTTTTGGGTTGATGATATTTCTTACAACATCTATAATTATGAACAATTGCAAACAATGTCCATAATGATGATGATAACGATGATGATGATGGAACTGATGATGATAACATGAATGGTGGTTATGATGATAATGTAATGATGCCAATAACGATGACAAGGATGATGGTGATGATGATGACAATGATTATGATAATGAGAATGACCTTACAATCTTATGGATTCGTGAACAATTACTAGTTTCAATACCATCTTCTGGATACGTATCACTATCATACTTTTTAAATTTTTTGTCTCTTTTGAGGTATCTTACTATAATGGTGTCGTCAACACTAGAAAGATATCTTGCTGTAATGGTGGTTCTAATGTTAGCACTAGCAAAGTTTTTGTTAAATTTTGGTTTAAAAAAATTGATTTATGCAATTATTTTGACTGTAGTCCCATTGATTTTCTTTTAGATTTTCTCTTGTCCTTCGCCTCCTATGTTTCTTTGGAGCTCTTCCTGGTTGATTCCTTTCCGTAGTGTTCATATAGTATATTCTCCTCTATTATATAAATTTATATATAGATACAGATAGTTGTCTGTTATATATTCCCCCTTTATATGTTTATGAGTACTATTATTGATATTCTACTTAGGTTTAGATACATGCTTATATATAGATATATATATAAAATTTCAGTTATTATTCTAACTTGGTTTCATTTAGTTATATGATTTCTTGCATTGATGGGGATCTTCACCAGCTTGGCTAGATAATTAGTTAATGCATTCATAAGGTCATTATTATTTCGTAGTTAATTATTATTTAGTCTAGGTTCTAACTTATATTGATATTTATATTCTTATCTTGATTACATTTAATTATTTTCATAAATCCATTATTATTACGTAGTTAATTACTATTTATTCTAGGTTCTAATTTTATTTTATTTACATAGATATTATATTCTTATCTTTATTACATTTTATTACTTGTATTTGGTTATCTAATCATCTATTTAAATTAACGATAAATAAGCATGGTATATCTAGATATCTTTTAACAATTTGACATTAGATCTATTAAAAAAATAATATAATATATTATTATATATATATATATACATTATAATATATATATATATATATAATTAATATATAATATAAATTATTAATAATTATATAAATATATATTATATTATTATTATTAGAGTTTAGATTTTTCCGATATTCATAATACTATTATTAATTAACATATTAAACAATTTTATAAAGAGAAAATTATAAACAAATTAACTTAATTTTTTAAATTAACCATAAGGTTTAGTAATCTCTTCGTTTACCGTAAATTTAGATATATATTTAATAACTAAATTAATAAAAAAATAATTTACAACTCTATACTTACCATATATTTATTGATATCCTAATAATATTATTATGATTAATTTTGACCAAAAAAGTATATTATTAAATAATTCATTTTTATTTATAGAATAACCTTTAGAATTTTTATAAAAATAGAATTATATATTATTAAATCTTAATATTATAAAAATAAAAATAAAAAGAATATTAAATTTATTAATTTAGTTTTGACCTGGACCCTGAGTCCAAATTAGCCGTTATGTAACCGTTGGAGTCTCTACTCAGGCTATTTAACATGCTAAGCCAGATATGTGTCTTCAACTTGTCCTGACGATGAACCACACTAGTTGACGATGAACCACACTAGTTGGTTCGAAACGCGTCGACAAAAGTCTTTTTTATGTGATTTACGCCGAAGCTCTTTTTATAAATATGATGGAAATATGATGGATCACAGAAGCCTCAATTCTACAACTTTTCTCACTCGTAAATCACACTATTTCAATTTCTTAAAAAAATAAATAAATTTACCATTCAAACTTTGAAAATATATATATATACATATATATAAACATAAATTTTTATTTTTTTAGTTTTGTGTTTTTTCTTCTTCAATATATCACTTAGTGCATCTTTACAAATTAATGACGAACTGAAATATTATCTGACATATCAGTATATTAATTAGTTGCTGTTTGCTTAAATTTGGATTTTTTTTTTTTTTAATCTACAAAACCCTAAACCCCTACAACGTCTTAAAACCCTGAATTCAAATGTTGGAATGAACCCTAAACCCCAAATCATCAAAATGGTGGAATGAACCCTAAATCCCGTGATGCTAAGACTGTGCGGACCAGCAAACCATCTGAAGGCGCAAATGCTTTCGATTTGCCTGCTTTCTTCAGTGGAGTAGAAATCACTTCACGACTGCTAATTGGATTCATTCCGTCGAGATTCAAAGCCCTTCGAGACTGGTAATTGGATTCATTCCACCTAGATTCAAAGCCCTTCAAGACTGGTAATTGGATTCATTCCACCCAGATTCAAAGCCCTTCAAGACTGGTAATTGGATTCATTACGCCGAGATTGAGGGCTCAAGGATTGGGAAAGAGCGGGATTAAGACTTTAAATTTACTTTGAATCTTCCGTTAAGCAGAGTCAACAATGAGACCTCCAAGAGGTGGAGGTAGTTTTAGGGGAGGCGGCAGGGGTGGCAGGGGAGGAGGTGCCGGCGGCGGCAGGGGTGGAGGAGGCGGGCGTTTTGGTGGAGGACGAGGTGGATTTGGAGGATACAGAGACGAGGGTCCTCCTGCTGAAGTTGTGGGTGAGTGCTTTTTTGCATTTAGGTAGTTCTGATTTAATGAGTTTGCTCGTAGGGTGTGCCAATGTAATGTATTTTACGCATTTTCTTCTTCATTTGGCTGAATCTAAGAGGCCTGCATTTCTTTTTTCTACTATCAATGTACAGAAGTTTCAACATTTCTCCATGCCTGTGAGGGAGAAGCGGTGACTAGACTTACCAATGAGAAAGTTCCATACTTCAATGCTCCCATATACTTGCAGAATAAAACCCAGATAGGAAAAGTTGAAGAAATATTTGGTCCTATTAATGAAGCTGTAAGTTAATTCTTCTGGGGTTTTCTGCTTGCTTATCGTATTATTTGTACCTTTTGATTTTCATCACTTGGTTTGCTAGTAGGGGTTTTTTCCGGGTTCTCAACAAAGTATTCTATGAATTTCTCTGCATTTTGGTGTGCCTACAGTATTTTTCTGTAAAGATGATGGAGGGCATAATTGCTACCTCATATACTACTGGAGACAAGTTTTATGTTGATCCTGCAAAGTTGTTGCCCTTGCAGAGATTTCTTCCTCAACCCAAGTAAGTCGGTCTCCTTTTTAAATAAATGTGATGCAGGAGCATTAGCTTGGGAAAATACCTTGTATTTTTATTAAACCTAGGGGTCTCATGTTTTTGAAAAATTGTTAATTTTATGTAAATATTTATGAGATTTGTGAGGATTTGTAATGTTTCCAAATAACTGGACAACAAGAGAGAAATTAGCCTTGAAATATTTCAGAATCAATTATAAGCCTAAGATTAGATTTAGTTTCAAGAGTTTTAGGGATAAAATCTTGATTGTAGGGGTGTTGAGATATTTGAGGATTTTGTTGAGTAATTAAGGGGATTTGAACCTAAATTGGTTAAATTTAATTTGTATAAATTTATGAGCCTCAAAGGCATGAAGAGAGGAGTGAGTGTGAGAAGTTCCGCTTGGGAACTTTGGACAATTGTAAAAAAAATAGGCCATCAACCTGGCATATCTGGCTAAGTTTTCATATGTATAAAACTGGTTTTGTATTGTTAATGTACCGAGGAATTGACTGTGTGTTAATCCCAGTTGGTGTTTTGTGTGTACGGGCAAATTGATAAAATATGCCATAAAACTTGTGTCTAGTCTTGGTTAAGCAGAATCGTGGTTTTCTGTGTTTATTTAAAGCGGAACTGTATTAGTGGGCGGAATTGAAATTCCGAGGATTCATTAACCATGAACTGAAAACTGTGTATAAGTGTTGGGTCGCACAGGAATTACCTTCAGGGCGGACAAGAAGAGGTCTGAACATATGTGCACATGTTCATCGTATTGAAAGCGGGCTGCGGATGTTATGTTGAGCCTGCGATCTGGTTACAACCGGACTGATAATTATATATATATAACTGTGACAAATTGCACCGATTGTGTCGACAGTTCGTTGGCACTGTTGGTTGACAAATCCCGTATTTTGAAAGAGCCGTAGCGTGACAAATCCCGTATTCTGAAAGAGCGTGGCCTGAAGCATGGAACCGTGCCGACCTAACTGTGTAGATGCGCTAAAATGGTGGCTGTTGAAGAACAGATGTGCCATATCCAGGTACACGATAGAGGCGCGGCGTTATTGATATGACTCGGCATCTGATTGGCAAACCTGATGTTTGCACTAATTGTTGAATGACCTTTCATATAGCGCCGATAGCAAACGGTTATGCATGTTCGACATATGTTATATAATGTTGAAGTGGCAGTGTTGCGGATGGCTCTAGTTTTATCTTGGATGCTGTTGATTAACTGATGAAATGGTGTTTTATCAGCACAGGATTAATTATGATTGAAGAGGCGCCGTTATACTTCCACCTATCATTCTGGTGGGCGATTGAAACCAACGCATCTGCGTGGATCTTTGAGGGCCGCGTGTCATTATAAACATGAATATGAATTATGGTTGTGCGTTGACAGTGATAGTGCGCTGGAGGAGAAAGGACGGCGAAAGGTATGTCTACACCTGCGTGAAAGGTGGGTTTGTTTAATAAAGAGTTGAAGATTCAGGTGCCTATGCATGTTGAATTACCGGGGAAGCAGTTCTAAAATGACTATTCTTTAATTATAATTATAAAGACTGTTATGCAACTTACGACTGTGATTACTGGAGCTGTATAAGTCGCATGTGAAGAAGGCTGGAGGAGCAGTGGCATGCTCTTAATTCTCTGCGCGAGTGGAGGAAGCATGGCCAGGTATTATGAATGCGAGTCAATGCAATCATAGACACGGGAGACGTCGTTTTGGAGAGGCGCATTCTGAATGGAACTGTATTGAGGGCGTAAGTGTTGTATGCGAGGCGGAATTGCAACTTATACCTGCATCGACTCTAAAATTACAGTCAACGGAGGTATGTGGGGACCGGTCCAAGGTTCGAATCAAACTGCGAGAATGATTTTCCTGGATCTGTTAGAAACTTAACGCGGAGTTTATGTGAAGCATTTTTCAAATCCAAGCTGTAATTTCTGAAAAAAAGACGTATGCATTGGGATTCGGTGACGGAGACCTCCGTGGGGTTTTACGCAGAGCGGTGCTCTGTTGATGAGAAGCCGTGTGGTGCGGACTTACGTTGGATCGAGCATTCGAGGGTTGAGGATGCGTTTTGAATTGGAAACTAAATAATATAAACCGTGAATCGTGATATAACAGATATGAAGTATGAGAATTATATAGTGACAGTCTGAGGTTTATAATCATTGTTTACTGCAAGGATCAGCAAGGAGGTAAGCATTTTCCACGGTTCTATATGCGCCTTGGAGGCGACTTATGATTGTGAGATCCGACATATGTAACCGCTGTATCAAAGGTGATGGATACACTTGATACGCCAGTGTCTAACTATAAAGCATAACTGTTATATATATATATTGCCTCGGTGGAATGAGGAGGAGACATGGAAATCGTGGGGCATAAAACTGTATAAGTTTGTGAAGGTGTAACGGTATATATCAGAACTGGAAAAGCATTGCCATAAGAATAAGGTCTGCGTCGAGGACAAAGAACTGCTACGGAATGTGGTAAGTGAATGTATGAAGATATATGCGCATGGGATTCTGGGTTAGTTTCTTTTAAGAGTTCTGGTGAACCATGTGTGGTTTTATAACACCGTGAGTCGAAATATGGGTTTATTAACATTGTGTTACAAACAAGTTCGGTTTTGTTCAATCATGAAATTGTATTGATGAATCAAGCTTTATATGCATAAAGTATAGTGGAGATCCGGGTAGGTGTGGCCTGGGAGAGCCTTGGTCATCATTTTTGGTATCAGAGCTGGAATAGCTCTATTTGAAGGATGAGTTTTTTAATTGCATGTGATAAGATCAGATTTGAGACTGATGAATGTTGCAGCACAGAGATGCCGTGCAGGTGGGAGATGAAGTGAGATCATGCAAGATCTTAGAAGGTGAAATGATTTTTTTTTCTGATTGAATTTTGTGATGAGATTTTATGGTTGCAGAGGAGAAGATGGCATTGAACCTGGCATTCAGCTAAAGGCTGAATAAGGAGGACAATTGCAGTGTCCGGAAGAAGAAGGTGGGTTGAAGAGATAGCCTAAGAGTGAGCAAATGAGAGTGCTCAAAGAGGTTCCAGAGGCAGTGAACCAGTGCTTACCAAAAGACTGAGGAAGAGAGCTTGGTGAGGTAAGTGGCGGCAAGACAGGAGAGCTTGTTGCAGAGGCTAGTGCAACTCATGGCAAGTGAGAAGATGATCATGGAGGATCATAGAAGAGGTTCAGAGGAATGCCATAGCAATGAGATGACTACAGAAGACAGAGAAAGAGAGATTGCAGTAATAAAAGTGCAATTGCAGGTACTAGAGGAATGGCTGCAAGAGCAGGAAAACCAGAGTAGAGGATGGATCTTTCCACTTAAGGGAAAGAAAGTGAAATGGTGGAAGCTACAACAGAAAAGAGATCGACAGATAAACATGCAGTTAATGGAAGAGCTGAAGAAGCTTGAGCAGATGATGGATGTACAGCTGGGGTGTACGCAACTCAGAGCAGCTGAGTTGGAAGAGGAGGTTTCCATTGATGAAACAGAGGAAGAAATCATTGATGATTTCTTGAATTATTGGGCAGATCCAGATCAGCTGGATAATGAGAACTCTTGTGTTTTTATAGCTGACAGTTGTGATGTGATTACAGGTTTTGCTGAAGAATAAGTTCACGTGAATGAAGGCGATGATAAGCTCGAAGAGCTGGTGTATGAACCGACGATTAAAGCTGTTGAGACTTGTAGTTTCCAAACTGACAAGTTGTGTATGAGTGCAGGGACTGTCAGTGATGGTGATGTTGTGCTTCAGCAATGCTACAAGGAAATTGCATTGCTAGAATATTTGTTGAAAAATTCGGAGTATGATGTGGGAGAAAGACTGGTTGACAGTCTTGAGAATTCTTCAGAGGATTCTTTGAGTAAAAAGAATCAGCATACTGATGTGCTGATAGTCGAGGAGAATTCAGAACAGCATACTGAAGTGTTGGCAAAGGAGGACAAGGCACTGATGCCTTCTGATTTTTATTCTAACAAGTGTTTTGTGAATGCAGGTATTGTTGCAGAACATTTGACTCAGTTGAGCAGTCAAATGAAGGAAGAAGAAGTTTTCTGTTCTGGAAAACAAGAGGGTATGGATGATTGGGTGGCATTAAGAAATGAGGAAGTCATAACAGAAACAAGAAGTGAGCGAGTGACAGTACAAACTGAGCAAGCCGTCTTAGCTCAGCAAGCAAATCAATAGCCGGGAGATTTATTGGATCGAGAGATTGAAAGTATTAGAAGACTGATGACAAAAGAATCCCGGAAGAAACCAGCAGTAGCAAGGAAGAGAAGCAGAAGAAGCAGCAGCAAAATGAAAATAGAAACACATTGTGAAAGTGTAGCAAGTGGAGCAAGACAACATAAAGTGTGGGATCCAGGCGGACAAAGATTTAAAACACATGATCTGGAGATCATGGTCATTTTCAACCTTGGGAGTCTGATGCAGGAGCATTAGCTTGGGAAAATACCTTGTATTTTTATTAAACCTAGGGGTCTCATGTTTTTGAAAAATTGTTAATTTTATGTAAATATTTATGAGATTTGTGAGGATTTGTAATGTTTCCAAATAACTGGACAACAAGAGAGAAATTAGCCTTGAAATATTTCAGAATCAATTATAAGCCTAAGATTAGATTTAGTTTCAAGAGTTTTAGGGATAAAATCTTGATTGTAGGGGTGTTGAGATATTTGAGGATTTTGTTGAGTAATTAAGGGGATTTGAACCTAAATTGGTTAAATTTAATTTGTATAAATTTATGAGCCTCAAAGGCATGAAGAGAGGAGTGAGTGTGAGAAGTTCCACTTGGGAACTTTGGACAATTGTAAAAAAAATAGGCCATCAACCTGGCATATCTGGCTAAGTTTTCATATGTATAAAACTGGTTTTGTATTGTTAATGTACCGAGGAATTGACTGTGTGTTAATCCCAGTTGGCGTTTTGTGTGTACGGGCAAATTGATAAAATATGCCATAAAACTTGTGTCTAGTCTTGGTTAAGCAGAATCGTGGTTTTCTGTGTTTATTTAAAGCGGAACTGTATTAGTGGGCGGAATTGAAATTCCGAGGATTCATTAACCATGAACTGAAAACTGTGTATAAGTGCTGGGTCGCACAGGAATTACCTTCAGGGCGGACAAGAAGAGGTCTGAACATATGTGCACATGTTCATCGTATTGAAAGCGGGCTGCGGATGTTATGTTGAGCCTGCGATCTGGTTACAACCGGACTGATAATTATATATATATAACTGTGACAAATTGCACCGATTGTGTCGACAGTTCGTTGGCACTGTTGGTTGACAAATCCCGTATTTTGAAAGAGCCGTAGCGTGACAAAGCCCGTATTCTGAAAGAGCGTGGCCTGAAGCATGGAACCGTGCCGACCTAACTATGTAGATGCGCTAAAATGGTGGCTGTTGAAGAACAGATGTGCCATATCCAGGTACACGATAGAGGCGCGGCGTTATTGATATGACTCGGCATCTGATTGGCGAACCTGATGTTTGCACTAATTGTTGAATGACCTTTCATATAGCGCCGATAGCAAACGGTTATGCATGTTCGACATATGTTATATAATGTTGAAGTGGTAGCACTGCGGATGGCTCTAGTTTTATCTTGGATGCTGTTGATTAACTGATGAAATGGTGTTTTATTAGCGCAGGATTAATTATGATTGAAGAGGTGCCGTTATACTTCCACCTATCATTCTGGTGGGCGATTGAAACCAACGCATCTGCGTGGATCTTTGAGGGCCGCGTGTCATTATAAACATGAATATGAATTATGGTTGTGCGTTGACAGTGATAGTGCGCTGGAGGAGAAAGGACGGCGAAAGGTATGTCTACACCTGCGTGAAAGGTGGGTTTGTTTAATAAAGAGTTGAAGATTCAGGTGCCTATGCATGTTGAATTACCGGGGAAGCAGTTCTAAAATGACTATTCTTTAATTATAATTATAAAGACTGTTATGCAACTTACGACTGTGATTACTGGAGCTGTATAAGTCGCATGTGAAGAAGGCTGGAGGAGCAGTGGCATGCTCTTAATTCTCTGCGCGAGTGGAGGAAGCATGGCCAGGTATTATGAATGCGAGTCAATGCAATCATAGACACGGGAGACGTCGTTTTGGAGAGGCGCGTTCTGAATGGAACTGTATTGAGGGCGTAAGGGTTGTATGCGAGGCGGAATTGCAACTTATACCTGCATCGACTCTAAAATTACAGTCAACGGAGGTATGTGGGGACCGGTCCAAGGTTCGAATCAAACTGCGAGAATGATTTTCCTGGATCTGTTAGAAACTTAACACGGAGTTTATGTGAAGCATTTTTCAAATCCAAGCTGTAATTTCTGAAAAAAAGACGTATGCATTGGGATTCGGTGACGGAGACCTCCGTGGGGTTTTACGCAGAGCGGTGCTCTGTTGATGAGAAGCCGTGTGGTGCGGACTTACGTTGGATCGAGCATTCGAGGGTTGAGGATGCGTTTTGAATTGGAAACTAAATAATATAAACCGTGAATCGTGATATAACAGATATGAAGTATGAGAATTATATAGTGACAGTCTGAGGTTTATAATCATTGTTTACTGCAAGGATCAGCAAGGAGGTAAGCATTTTCCACGGTTCTATATGCGCCTTGGAGGCGACTTATGATTGTGAGATCCGACATATGTAACCGCTGTATCAAAGGTGATGGATACACTTGATACGCCAGTGTCTAACTATAAAGCATAACTGTTATATATATATTGCCTCGGTGGAATGAGGAGGAGACATGGAAATCGTGGGGCATAAAACTGTATAAGTTTGTGAAGGTGTAACGGTATATATCAGAACTGGAAAAGCATTGCCATAAGAATAAGGTCTGCGTCGAGGACAAAGAACTGCTGCGGAATGTGGTAAGTGAATGTATGAAGATATATGCGCATGGGATTCTGGGTTAGTTTCTTTTAAGAGTTCTGGTGAACCATGTGTGGTTTTATAACACCGTGAGTCGAAATATGGGTTTATTAACATTGTGTTACAAACAAGTTCGGTTTTGTTCAATCATTAAATTGTATTGATGAATCAAGCTTTATATGCATAAAGTATAGTGGAGATCCGGGTAGGTGTGGCCTAGGAGAGGCCTGGGTCATCAAAATGTGATGTTGATGCTTTTTTATATGTTTCTCTTAATCTAGTACTGTCTTAGGATTGAAGTTGAAACTTTGTACTTGGGAAGGCAATGCATCTTTTTCCTTGGAAGTGCTTTAAAATCATATGATGAGGGTTGTTAAGCGGTTAAGCTCTTGAATCAACATTTTCATTACAGAGATCTCGTGTTCAAAGGGTTATGGTATGTTGTCACATTAATATGGACAACATTAGCTGCCGCATTTGGGACTGGGTGGAAGCCAAGTGATCTTGATCGTCCACTAATATTGTGTATCTCAATAGATGAAGTTGAGGCTGGGTACAACTCCTAGGTTAATTTGACGGCATGGTCATGGATATAATTTTGTGTGTATAGCCCACTTCCTTAACTGAGCATTTAGTGACCCTCCTAAAAAAAATGAAAACATGACCCAAGGTGCTCCACTGCAAAGAGTGGACTTCTTTTGGCTTAGGTGGCAAGTCTGAGGGGTAATTATTCTGCCAACAATGCCCAACACTTGCATCTTCATCCATTTGGAAATCCTACTATATGATTGGTGGTAGAGTGGGCCATACTGCAGGTAAAATTTAACCTCTGTGAAGGGCTTAATACTCTCCTTCTTAACCATAGATTGTTTTAATGTATTACTGTTATTTTCCCCTGCATCCTGTATTGCTGTACTCGTATTTTGAGTTTTGGAAAGTTTCCTTTCGACTCTTTAAGTTTTGGGTATCCAGCACCTATCAAAAGGTGGGAACAATATACACATTACGTGGCTTGATCTTAACATTTTTGGTGTGTGCTCACTTTATTTGGCTTAATGGCTACCATGGCTCCACTGCTCTCGTGCCGGAGCGTGCTGACCACTTTTTTGCGGAATCAAACTTTAATGGGGGCTATAAATTCCTATATAACACTACTTCACTTTCATATATTCAGTTGTTCCCTTTTCAAGGCATCAACAATGGTTCCTATATTTTAGTCTAGCTAAATTTATTGGCTATTAGTCCAAGATGTGATCTTTAATCTTTTCGTTTTTGTTCTGTTATAACAGGGGCCAGTCGAATGGTGGCAGGGGTGGTGGGCGTGGCGGTGGGCGTGGAGGTATATGTTTTTTTTACCTGTTTTTTGAAGTTCGTTCATCTAATATTGGTGATGGAAAAATAATACCTAAAATATAGAGCAGAATCTTATGAGGGCATGTTTATACTTGTATTGAATCAAGTATGTTATGCTGGAATGATCTATATGCTGATTTACTTCGTTTCAACTTGTTGATATTTTGTGAGACCAGGAAAAGGCGATCCACGTGGTGGTGGTCGCGGTGGTGGGTTTCGTGGGAGAGGTGGACCCGGTGGAGGAAGAGGTGGTCCACGAGGTGGTGGCCGTGGTGGTGGTGGGTTTAGGGCAGAGGAAGATATTGATGACCATACGTTGGTTATTAATTATATGGCCTACTCTGATAGCCAGTTTCTTCCAGTAGTAGTTGTTGAAAATTTGAATGCCATGGTAGTGAATTTCATCATCCATTCTAAAGTGACCAAGTGAAGGAAGATGGTGGGCCATGAGTTGTTTGCTATATACCCATCCCTTCACTTTCATAGGTTAACATCTTTCTGTGTTTGTAACCTGGAAGCTTGTTGCAAATTGATTCAAGGTGAATTGCAACTAAAGCCAGAATTTTATTTTAAAGTTTTGGTGGCTGTATTCATATTTTCAATTAGTGACAAATTTTAATGATCAATCAAAATGATATTTCCATTATCCATCATGTTCACTGTGGTGGTTAACCCATATATTCTACTTTATAACCCATATATTCTTTTGTCTGCCTTGATAAGAACAAGGAAGATATAAGGAATCCATCCTTCATTTCTCCATGGGGCAGAGTACGTTCTTTGCGCCTTAAATTATCATGTTCTCTGTTGGGTACATATGAAAAGATTGTCATGGAGACATAAACTGGCTCCTTAACTTCCCCTGTTATGCCTCAGAATTCAGTCGCTGTGAAACGTTGACTTCTGCATTTTCTTAGAAAAATCAGCATGTAAAACCCACAGCTTTCCAATCTAGATGGACTTCATATCCAGTACTTTTGATGGAGTTGTTAAGGAAAATGGATTTTGGACATAAATCTTTAGTCTGAGTCTTAGCCCCATCAAAATTGAAGCCTACATCTTTGCCCCTTAATTTCTCTGCCTCCATGCCTATGGTATTTGGCATGATGGTTTCTCGTTAGTTGCAATCTTAGCCAATTTGACATGATGGCTTCTTGTTAGTTGCAGTCTCAGACAACAGATGTCCAATATAGAGAGTCAAATTCTTGTTGTATGTCTTCAGCTATGGAATCCAAGTAATTCTAGAAAAATCACATACAGTTTTCTGGCTGAATCACACTATGGCTCAGGACACATTTGCTCGCCTTCGTCTTTAGTCAGTTTTGTTCCCAAGTGTAAATTTGACCCCAGAATTTCTCTGGAGAAGCTTATTATTTTCTGTATAGAACATGTTTCAGCTGTTAACTTGGTTAGTCATGTTACAAGCAAGACTAGACAATAAATTGTTTTGGTCTGCCTCCTAAACTCTTTGAAGCTTACAATCTAACGGCTACATGGGTTTAAAAATGAAGAGAATACATTTCAATTTTTGGGTCACAGCACTTAACAAACTTGAGAATGGATCACTGATTCCATAATATCTATATCGATAGACAAATTTGTTTGCACTCACTAACTGGTGATTTTTTGTCAGATTCAGAATCCTTGCTCCTACAACTTACATATTCTTTGCATCAACCATTCCCGTGATATCATTTGGAGAGCAACTGCACAGGAGTACAGGTAGGAATTGCAGCGATTTTGAGATTGTTGGCCCTTCACATAATTACAAACCTTTCGGGACAATTTTGTTTAAGAAATGTTTGGACCAGTTTAATTAATTAAGCGCGAGACTAAATAAAATTCAGCAACCTGAAATTTAATATCTGAATTTGATTCTTGCAGGTGGCATCCTGACTGGATCTCAGACCTTGGCTTCCACTGCCATCTGTGGAATCATACATTCTATTTTTGGAGGTCAATCGTTGCTAATTCTTGGAGTGGCTGAGCCAGCTGTAATAATGTATACATTCATGTATAGTTTTGCTAAAGGCAGAACAGATTTGGGCCCAAAATTGTTTTTGGCTTGGGCAACATGGTTAAGTGATTTGTTTTAATATTTGCAAATCACAAATTTCGCCGCTTTTCAATTACCATGTAAAACACTGTAATTTACTTTTTACTTAAATATCAATAGTTTGGTTTTGGTTTTGTTCTTTTAATATCAAATCTGCTGGTACATGATGGTCATCGTGGTTAGTGCCTTCGTCACTAGTGAGATTTATATATGCTTGCCTATCTATAGAGGTTTCTTCCTTTTAATAATCCTATCGGCCTCTCTTTGTACCTTTTGGGACAATTGCTAGTATACATGTCTTGAAAATTGTTAATGACACATTGTTATTTTTTTGGATGGATGTTGTCAATTTCCCTTAAATTTCTTTATAAATGATTTTGAAT
>APFE031048743.1:1964-13883 GCA_000404065.3 Pinus taeda | reverse complement strand
AGGAAGCAAAAGACAATGAAAAATAGATGCAAAAAATGACACAAAACTAGAAGTAAAACCTGTCATAAAATAAGATGCAAATCTTGGTTCAAAATTTGACGCAAAAAATGATGCTTAGTTTGGTGCAAAAAATGATGCAAAATCTAGAGTGAAAAAGGATGCAAAATCAGACGCAAAAAAGGACGCTTTAAAAATTGTACAATAGAGCCAGATTTAGCGCCAGGTTGCTCATCACAATTACAAAAAAAATGCACTAAAATCTGGCGCAAATCGCTGGTTTTGTTGTAGTGTTATATGGCTAGTGGGATCCCCATCCCTATCCTTAAATGATGAATGCATTTTTAATTTCTAGAATATTATATATCTTATTTAAACACTTGAATATTTTTTAGAGGTTCCTTCGAGAACTACCAAGAGTCCAACTCTAGTGTAATCTTTCAAATTTGACTTTTAAGCTTGAAGATTGCAAGAGTGTAACTCTTTTCATCCCAATGAGTCTAAATGAAAATGTCTTTTAAATTTATTTGTAAATGCATTCCACGATTACTTTCTTATGTCAAAATGTTTGATTCTTTACTCCAAATTATGCTGGAAATTATTGGTTTCAAAACTTTATTTAATTCCTATATCAATACGTATTATCTCATTGTGAATATTTAATGTTTGGTCCTATCTCAAGCCTCTACCATTTTCTATATTTTCTTGAATTTGAAAGTTCTTTGTTAAAGGGGAGTGACCTCTCTATAAAAACAAGGGGGGGATATTGTTACCTCAAATGTTATCATTGAAATTTGTAGGCATCATGTCTGGATGGTAGCATCTAAGATAACACTATCTTCTCAACCTTACTCCTCATCAAGGTTGATACAAGATCAATCAATTGATAGAGGAATTTTACAAGATCAAGGAATTGTAAGAAGTAGTTTTGAAGACCAAGGAGTTGGATGAGAAGTTTTTTTAGGACAACCTCCAAACATAAGAAATGTTGTATACAAAGTGTCAAGAACACAACAAGAGGAAAATATTGTGTAGATTAATTACACACTGCAACAAATGCAAAATGAGATTACTTGTCTCAAGAGAAGCGATAATATTATTTCACAAACATTGTCCCATGAAGGAAGAATGATGATTACCAAACCCTAGAGAATGAACTAATAGAAGTCAAAGACTTGAAGTACATAGACCAAAAGCACCTTGCATGTGAAATCCAAATGTAGTTGTGTAAGGAGAAGATGATGTGTTTGAAGAAACTTAAGAATATTTATATCCATTAATGTTGAAATAATTTAAGTGTCTCATATCTTAGAATCAATGCAATATGAAGAAAATATGCAGATTCTTACTCATGATGAATTTGTTGAACTAGAAAATTCTAAAGAATACCAAGAAAATTTGGTTTAGACGAAAGCTCAAACAAGCAAACTCAAACTAGATAATTAAGTCGATTAAGGAAAAAATATTATAATTCACCTCAATCAACATCACAACAAGGAACTCCATATTTGATAAAGGAACAAGATAACACCACAACAAAATTGCCTTACAATATTGGATAAATTTAGGAAGTTGCAAATCACTCTTTCTCTTCTTGACTACCTCAAAAAAGGGAGAACTTACTAAAATCTTGGAGAACACAGGTCCATCAAATCTAAGAATATAAGTAGCTTTGGTTGGTAGTCATGAAAGATCCAATTAATTTCAACAGAGAGTAAGAGGAAAGGCTTACCCTTTTTATATTCCTATTGAAAATCAAAACCCTATTGTGCATAATTGCATGGTAGGCAACATAGCCACAAATAATATCATGCCTTTCAACAATATGGTCCTTGGAGTTAGAATGCACTAAATATTGTGAAGTTAGAGAAAAGATTTATGCTATAAATTCAATAAAAATCCTTTCCTATGGTGAAATTAAAGACTTGTGTGCATGGATAAGATTGGCAACACATATAACCACAATATTCACTATAGTTGTTGTCGATCTCCTAGCTACCTATGGAGTTGTTCTTGGTCATGATTGTGATTCTAGGATTAGAGGATATATCCAAGTGAAGTTTTATTAGGAGAAGATGATGTGTTTGGAGAAACTTAATAATATTTATATCCATTAGTGGTTGAAATAATTTAAGAACCTTGTAGCCCCAAGGGTTAGCTCAGTTGGTCAAAATCAGTGCCTCGCCATCGGGAGGTCACAGGGTTCATTCACCCTGAAGTCCTTGGGGTTAGGCCTAGCTAGTGGGCTGCGGAGCTAGATTCTATTCGGGGTCGATCAGCCCAAATTTTTCTGTGGACGTTGTGCCACCCATTGACCACGGTGTCTGTGAACCACAGCCCAAAAAAAAATAAAAAAAATTAAGAACCCCGTATCTTATAATCAATGTAATATGAATAAAATATGCAGATTCTTGCTCCATGTGACTTTGTTGAACTAGAAAATTCTAAAGAATACCAAAAAAAATTGATTTAGTCAAAAGCTCAAATAAGAAAATTCAAACTAGATAATTAAGTCGATAAAGGAAAAAATATAAATAATTATCCTCAATCAACATCACAACAAGGCACTCCATATTTTATAAAGGAACAAGATAACACCAAAACAGAAATGCCTTATAATATTGGATGAATTTAGGAAGTTGCAAATCACTTTGTATCTTCTTGGCTGCCTCAAAAAAGGGAGAACCTATTAAAATCTTGTAGAACATGGGTCCATCAAATCTAAGAATAGAAGTAGCTTTGGTTGGTAGTCAAAAAATACCCAATTAATTTCAACAAAGACTAAGAGGAAAGATTTCTCCTTTTTATATTCCTATTGAAAATCGAGACTCTATTGTTCATAATTGCATGGTAGGCAACAAAGCCACAAATAATATCGTGCCACTTTTAGTAATGGGGTCCTTTAGGTTAGAATGCACTAAATATTATGAAGTTAGAGAAAAAAATTATGCTATAGATTCAAGAAAATTCATTTCCTATGCTGAAATTAAAGACTTTTGTGCATGGATATGATTGGAAACACATATAACCATAGTATTCACTATAGTTGTTTTCGATCTCCTAGCTTCCTATGGAGTTGTTCTTGGTCATAATTGGTGTTCTAGGATTAAAGGATATATCATGAATGATGGAAAATATATGATATTGTCAAACAAAAAACCTTTACTAGAATCCCAAGAGAACAAAGGAAACCTATTTTCTTTAAGAAAAAAGAAAATCAAATGTTGTTCAAAATTGTCTAGATTTAGGGATAGAAAATTATGTTGTCCTCAATATAGCACTAAATAAATATTGTGAAAGTGATATTTTTTCTAGGATTTTGGAAAATTTCATTCAATGGCTCTTGTTTAAGTTATGTAATTTGAGTTAGGGGAGTATTTCATGGTCCAAGCTCTCATATTTATCCTTATGCTTTTAGACTAGAGTTTCCTTGCACAAATATCCTTATCCTTTTAGACTAGAGTTTCCTTGCACAAATAATAGGTAGAATATGAAGCACTAACTTAAGAGCTAATACCAACCATTCAAATGCATATTAAAGATTTAGCTATGAGAGGATATTTTGAATTGATCACAGATCAAATCAAGAAAAAGTATAATATAAACAAACAACGATTGGAATGTTATGATACAAGGGTTTGGGATATTCTTAAAAAATTTCAATCCTTTTGACATAATATTTGTTCCACTAGAACAAAATCAAATGGATGACTCCTTGGTAGTGGAATTATCCCTTTTTAATCTAGACGATCACATATCTGAAATTTCTTTTCCTGCAGAGAATATCTACTACCCATCAATACCTAGTAATGGGGATTAGTGGAAAATGTTTAAAAATGATGAACATGCCAAAGAATTCATGTATCATGCAAAATAAATGCTATAAAAATATCTAGATTCTAATTATCCCCAAGATGACGTGGGCCATAAAAACACAATCCTCATCAAAGATGTAAAAATTCCCTCTCTCCCAAGAAGATATATCAAGTTCAAGTCTTTATTTACAAGAAATTATTAATAACATAACAAGAATATTAAAAAATAATATTGTTTAATAAAATTTCAAGAAACTCAAAAGATTAATACTGATACATGAAAAAACCTAAAATATCTAAACTTGTAAACCAACTATGCCCAAAAATAAATTCAATAATAACTTGATTTATTCAATGAGTTGCAAGATGTCTTTGCATGGACTTATTATGACTTGAAAGAATATGATATGTCCATTTTCTAGTGTATGATACCACTCAAAGAACGTGGAAAACCTTTCAGGAAGAAGACTAGATCCATAGATCCAAATTTGAAGCCACTAGTCAAAATCAAAGTTGAGAAGATGAAAAAGGCATGTAATATATTTCCAACAAAGATTTTAAGTTGATTTCCAATGCTACAGTAGTAGAAAATAAGAATGGTGTATTTAGATTTGTGTTTAGTTTTTAGATCTTAATAAAGCATCTTTGAAATATAATTATCCACTATTAAATACATAAATTCTCCTCAAACAAGTTGCTGGTTTTGCTTTAATTTCAATACTTGATGGGTCCACCATATAGAATCAGGTTTTAGTTGCCAAATATGATCAATACAAGAGTAATTTTGTAACACACTGAGGGACATTTCCATATGCTAGGAGTCCCTTTGGATTAAAAAATGTTAGAGCTACATTAGAAGGACATATGGGTTATGCATTTAAATAGATGATCAGTAAGTTCATTGAAGATTACCATGATGATCTTACTATCCATTCAAAATTAAGGGAATGACATACCATGCATTTGAGACAAGTTTTCCAACATTGTAGATTGTATGGCATATCTCTTAATCCTAGGTACCATTTGTTTGCAGTATCAAAAGGAAATATTTTGGGCCATATTATGAGAAAAGAAGGAATAATATTTGATATAGATAGAGTTAAAACCATAAATAATTTGCAACCTCTAACTTCCCAAATGGGAGTTTAATCTTTCTTCACGAAGGTAAATTTTGTTCAAAGATTGATACCAGATTTTGCTTCAATATTAAATTGAATTAATGAGTTGTTAAAAGAGGATCAAGATTTTAAATGGAATCCATAAACACAAATGGCTTTTGCAAATATTAAACAAGAAATTAAAATAGACCTACTACTAACAAGTCGCTATTTTGAACGAGACTTCATACTCTACTCCCTTGTTTTGAATTAAACTATTGCCTCTTTACTTGCTCAAAAGAATACAAAACGAAATGAACTTCCTATTTTATGCATGAGAATAACATTACATGACTATGAATTGAAATATTTAGATCTTAGAAAGTAGGTTTTTTCTTTAATTAAAGTGGCTTCTTATTATGTTAGGAATTAACAATTCTCAGCGGGGGGTGAGGGGTGAATCAGTAATTATAATTTTTTTCATTTAATTAACCAATTAATTAATCAACTGCAATCTATAGACATCAATTATACATTCATACATATACACAATGATTTAAAATGGGAACCCTTTTGGGAGAAAAACCACCAAAGCTTCTATTTATTATGATGTAAATTGAAAGCACTAACTGTAATTACATCAATTCTTTTGTGAGCAGCGATTCACAGAAGGCCCCAACCCCTTGATATTTGCAAGCACCAACTTTCTAGAGGTGTCAACTTCAAATTTTTGCAGGCACCAAACTATTGTTTCCAATTGGATCTATTCTTTTCATATGATTTTCAAACTCATACCTCTATCAATATTCTTTTATTCTATTTCTGAATAATTCCATTTCCTTCCTGAACCCACCTCCCTTATGTAGCTCCTCGATATCACCAAGATTCTATTTCTTCTACAAGCACATACTACCACCATCTACAATAGTAAACTTCAACAATTCACTTTCTATCATGCTCTCTTTCTCTCACTACGCGATTTACATTCACACTCTGATTGCTTCTGCACTTCATGACCCTGTGGCTTTTTTTTAAAGAAAAATCCCACACTAGTCGAGAATAGGAGCTTCATTCGCTCCTCAATATGCTCGATATAAGCACTTCATTCAATGTTCTACTACTTGAGGAGGAAATTCATCTCTCGGTTAGCTCACATCCAACCTATGAACTTATGATTCTATAGTCTTGGTGCCCTATTCTAAGCTAGAGAGTGTAAAATATTATCTTTAACTCTTACCCACTACAATATCTCACACTTTCTCTTAGCCTTCTTTTGCTAAACTCTTTATATATTTGTGTAATTTTCATAATTTAATTTCGTCGCAAATAGCCATTATCCATGAGTTCTCATCAACAAATCAAATCCTTTGTTCTTGTAGTTCTCCATTGTACAACTATGTAACAAAATATTTTAATTCATAATTGAACTCAGCACCAAATTCTAACTAACTAAACTCTTGGAGACTTTAGCACCTTTTCCATATGACCAAAATGTGACCATGTTCTTACGATTGATGTGCTTATGCTTGAGTTCAGGTTTGGACCCTTTTCTTGTTATGCTCGATAAAATCACCTAAATGATGAAGTCTTGAACTAACGCTTGTTACGGGACCCACAATCTAGGATTTAGTATATTGTTAGAAATTCTAAAACAAAGGAAATCTTCTAAAAACTTGATCCGCTAACTCAAATCCCAACACTATGCCACATCATTTTCTAACAACACTTCTCATGTCATGGTGATGTCGTCATGCCACACTGCGACATCTGAATGATGCCACATGTCAAATGGATTTTGCCCACTTTTCCATCCAAAGACTCCATATTTTCCTTCCATGTGTTACTTCTCCAACATGCCATGTCATCACCTCGGTGTATTTGGCAGCACCTATACGTACTTTAATAACCACATTAGCATGCCATGTCATCAAAACTTTATAGAGTGTATGCCCTGGATGGCAGCTCAAATTATATAGCCTGTAAGGATCACATGGAACTGGTATTAGAGGACAACGGTTTGAAGGACTTCATTGATCAAGAAGTCCCCAAGCCAGCAGCTGCTAATGCCCAAGAATTGGAGGAATGGAAGAAATGTGTGGCTAGAGCGAGGAGAATTCTTCTGGAGGGAGTTCGAGACCACATTGTCTCCAATCTCCATGGGAAGGAGACATTGTTTTCAATGTGGAAAACATTGAAGGATCTATATTAGAACAACAACGTTCAGAGGAAGCTGGCACTAAAAGACAAGCTTCGAAAAATCGAGTGTGAAAAGGGCGACACGATCTCTACATATTTAAACAAGCTCACCACTTGCAGGGATGAGCTTTGAAGTGTAGGAATCAAACAACAATGATGACATGGTGAGTCTTGCTCTCCTCAGTCTTCCTAAGAGCTGGCATAGCTATTAGGACTCAGTTAATGGAAGAGAGAAACTACCAGATTGGGAACAACTGTGGTCGGATCTGATGCAGGAGGAGATTAGGAGAAGCACCAGAGATGGTTCTTCATCCAAGGAGGATAAAGAAAATTGTGCCTTAGTAAGTAAGGAAAAGAAAGGGAAGGAGAAGGATTCTCATCCCAAATCAAGTTCTTCTCATGGTGGGAAGAAGATTGAAAAATCTTAAGTGTGATGCTTTAATTGTCATGAGGTGGACCATTATTCAACTAATTGTCCATTGAAGAAATCCAAGAAGGGATCCAAGGAAGGAACTGAAGGTGAGGCATTGGCCTCTCAGTTCGAATTGGATTTTACCCTCATTGCATGCATGGTTTCATCGATGATGGGTTGTGGTTGGTTTCTTAACAGTGGAGCCTCATTCCACATGACCTTCGATAAGAGTATGTTCAGTACCTTGGAGGAGAAAGACCTCAAGATACTCATAGAGATGGGTAATGATGAAAAGTATAGTGTTTCAAGTGTGGGCACAGTTTCTTTTCAGAGGGATCATGTAGCTCGCATTACCTTAACATATGTGAAGTATGTGCCAGGACTGAAGAAGAGCTTAGTATCGATCGCAATGCTGGAGGACAAAGGCTATGATGTAGTCTTCAGTAAGGGAAAGGTTTTCCTTAGACACGTCAAGAAAGTGAAGCAGATCGGTTCACGAGTCAAGAACCTATATGCTCTTGAGGTTCAAGATGCATGCAAAGCCTTGAGGAGCAAGGAAACTGTCGGAGACTTGGTGGTTTAGAGGGAGAGTACATTATCTCTCAACATGCAGCGCCAGAAGAAGTCTCAAACAATTATGGAGGAGCCACAATTGGTGAAGCAGCTTCAGGAGCTTGTGGAGCAGCCACAACTAGAGAAGCCGAGAGGAGATCAAGTGGAGGCATCCACACATGCAGAGACCTCCACTAGGGGGAAATTTCGAGCCAAGTGGGTAGAGGGATCACATGCAGCCATACCTCCAGGTGTGAGGTGGGGTGATGTGAAGCGATAGTCCCAAGCAGGCTGAAATAGGGGCAGGATCCTTGAGGTACCTAGCCTCTTTGATTAGACCTTACTACGGGAGCCTCGACGAGGAGTAGCAAGACTGGCTAAGTGGATAGAGACAGATGCAGATGGAGCAAAAGAGGAAGCTTCATCATCAGAGGATGTTTCTAGCCCAAATGGGAGGTAAGTTGGGAGATCAGTTAGTTACTTCTCAGTAACTAAGTTGCAGTGGAGCAATGGGCAACACGATGCAACATAATGAGAGGAGGTGTAGTGCAAATGCAGTGCTGGGAGATAGGACCAGCAACAACATGGATGCAGCTAGAGGAATCAGTGTGATTGTTGCAGTTAGAGATCAAAGTGACAGAGGCTAGAGCAGTCAGATACTGAAGAGCACAAAGGTGCAAAGTTTTCAGTTGATAGAGGCCATAGCAATCAGAGACTTTGATGACAGAGGCATCATTCTGATTCAGGGTGTATATTTTTTTTGTTTCCGGAGTTGCTAGAGCAACAACACTAGAGAGAAGTGTTGCATGCAGAACATTCCAAAGATTCAGGATTGGGATCGAGTTGAATTCCTTTCTTGTTGAAAGGGAGTGTTGAAAATAGCAACAAGAAATGTTAAAAATAGCATTTCAGGTTCCAATGTTGGAAATAGCAACAAGGAATGATAAAATAGAAATGCTAAAAATAACATTGCTATAAATAGCATTTCCGAATAGATTCCAATTTTAGTTAGTCCCTAAACTAAAATTGAGAATTAAAATTCGAATTTGATCTTAGCAGCTGTTTGAAAAATAATTAATTAATTCATCTTGGGTTAATTAGTTGGAGAAAATCAAACATGAATTCTATGTGAAGACATGTAATAGTTATCCCTTTGATTGAGGAAGTTATCCCTTAATTAAGGAGATTAGGATGAGTTATACTTTGAGTTGTAACTAGTTAGCTTAGTTAACTGAGTTAAGTCCAGTTAGATTAGTTCCAACAGTTTGTGGAACTAATTGTTAGTAGTTAATGCATGCATGCATGTAACTAGTGTACTTCAGATAACTGAATATTCACTCATAAATAACTCATGCATGTTAGTTCAATCAGAGACCCAGTTGAGATCAGAGGAAGGGACAATGTACTATCAGTTTGAGGATTTTTCCTATATGGGAAACTTATCCATGCAGAAGGAATTATCTCCTTCAGGATTGCGCAGTTATTTTAGAGGTTAGTGTTGTGTGTGAGAGGAGAATTCACACAGGTGGTAGCTAGAGGAACCAGGAGAAACTGCACAAGGAAATAGGAGGCTTGGAGGACTGAAGGAAGGCATATGTGTTGTCTATTCTGTCTATGAGCAGTAGTGAGGGATTGTACTGAGAGCTGGATAGCTTGTGAGCTAAAGCTTTGTGCAATCCTGAGATATTTCCACTTGTATGATAATACAGATAGCGGGGTTTTTAGCTGAGGCTTTCCCCAGAGTATTCTTCTATGTTTATGTATCATTGATTTCTCATGCTCTGTTACATGTGTTCTATTTGATCTTGCTCAAAACCAATTAAGCTTCCACAAGTTTGTTTGTAGAAGTATATCAAGTATTTTGCTTTAGTATATTGCATTATCTGGTGATCTACAGTTGGAAATTCTACATGGTATTGGAGCAAAGGTGATCAAAGCGGAGAACAGTATGCAAAGAAGGGAGAAGTTCGATGTCTCAAGTTCTTGCTTATAGAAATCAAATTCTTATCACATCTTAAATTTCACTAATGGCGTTCAACAATTTGAGACTCAAGTATGCCCTGGATGGCAGCTCGAATTATATAGCCTAGAAGGATCACATGGAAGCGGTATTAGAGGACAATAGTTTGAAGGACTTCATTGATTAGAAGTCCCCAAGCCAACAGTTGCTAATGCCTAAGAATTGGAGGAATGGAAGAAATGTGTGGCTAGAGTGAGGAGAATTCTTCTGGAGGGAGTTTGAGACCACATTGTCTCAAGTCTCCATGGGAAGGAGACACTGTTTTCAATGTGGAAAACATTGAAGGATCTATATCGGAACAACAATGATTAGAGGAAGTTGGCGCTGAAAGACAAGCTTCGAAAAATCAAGTGTGAAAAGGGCGACACGATCTCTACATATCTGAACAAGCTCACCACCTGCAGGGATGATCTTGGAAGTGCAGGAATCACGAAAATGATGATGACATGGTGATTCATGCTCTCCTCAGTCTTCCTAAGAGCTGGCATAGCTATTAGGACTCAGTTAATGGAAGAGAGAAACTGCTAGATTGGGAACGACTGTAGTTGGATCTGATGTAGGAGGAGATTAGGAGAAGCACCAGAGATGGTTCTTCATCCAAGGAGGATGAAGAAAATTTTGCCTTAGCGAGTAAGGCAAAGAAGGGAAGGAGAAGGATTCTCATCCCAAATCAAGTTCTTCTCATGGTGGGAAGAATATTGAAAAATCTAAAGTGTGATGATTTAATTGTCATGAGGTGGGCCATTATTCAACTAATTGTCCATTGTAATAATCCAAGAAGGGATCCAAGGAAGGATTTGAAGGTGAGGCATTGGCCTCTTAGTTCGAATTGGATTTTACCCTCATTGCATGCATGATTTCATCGATGATGGATTGTGGTTGGTTTCTTGACAGTGGAGCCTCATTCCACATGACTAGTGATAAGAGTATGTTCAGTACCTTGGAGGAGAAAGACCTCAAGATACTGATAGAGATGGGTAATGATGAAAAGTATAGTGTTTCTGGTGTGGGCACGGTTTCTTTTCAGAGGGATCATGTAGCTTGCATTACCTTGACAGATGTGAAGTATGTGCCACGACTGAAGAAGAACTTGGTATCGATCGCGATGCTGGAGGACAAAGGCTATGATGTAGTCTTCAGTAAGGGAAAGGTTTTCCTTAGACACATCACCACAAGGCAAGTGAAGCAAATCGATTCACGAGTCAAGAACCTATATGCTCTTGAGGTTCAAGATGCATGCAAAGCCTTGAGGAGCAAGGCAATTGTTGGAGACTTGGTGGTTGAGAGGGAGAGTAAATTATCTCTCAACATGCAGCACCAGAAGAAGTCTCAAACAATTGTGGAGGAGCCACAATTGGTGAAGCAGCTTCAGGAGGTTGTGGAGCAGCCACAACTGGAGAAGCCAAGAGGAGACTAAGTGGAGGCATCCACACATGCAGAGACCTCCACTAGGGGGAAATTTCGAGCCAAGTGGGTAGAGGGATCACATGCAGCCATACCTTCAGGTGTGAGGTGGGGCGATGTGAAGCGATAGTCCCAAGAAGGCTGAAATAGGGGCAGGATCCTTGAGGTACCTAGCCTCTTTGATTAGACCTTGCTACGGGAGCCCCGATGAGGAGTAGCATGATTGGCTGAGTGGGTAGTGACAGATGCAGATGGAGCAGAAGAGGAAGCTTCAGCATAAGAGGATGTTTCTAGCCCAACAGGGAGGTCAGTTGGGAGATCAGTTACTTACTTCTTAGTAACTGAGTTGTAGTGCAACAGTGGGCTACACGATGCAACATAATGAGAGGAGGTGTAGTGCGGATGCAGTGCTGGGAGATAGGACCA
>APFE031048742.1:263860-283941 GCA_000404065.3 Pinus taeda | reverse complement strand
ACATATTTAACATGAAAGTCAAGGAGTCCATGAAACAAATAACATGAGATACTTGTTGTGAAAAATGAGCTTGATTGTATTAATTCAAAAGGAGAAGAACTTTACAAACTTTGCCTTGACGTTGTACAAGCTCCTCCCAGGGTCCAACAAGAAGTCTCCTCTACTTTGACAAGCTTCACTCACTACCCAATGAAGCCAAAAAGGAAGTCTTGATCTCTCCTCTTAAGCTTAAATAGGAAGTCTTGATTTCACTAGCATTTACCCTCAAAAGTTCAACTTCTAACCTCTCCAGCCACTGACCCAATGACTCAATTTATAGTGCAATGGAGATCAGTTACCAGGCCCTCCTTCAAAGGGATAGAATCCTCCTTCAAAGGGATAGCTCCTCCTAACAAGGGATTAATTCCTCCTCTTATGGGATGCATGAACCACTTGGAGCAAACAATCCACGTCAGAAATCCTTCTAGAAAACTCTAGAATTAACCCAAAGTGAGTTTTTTAAGATAAAAATTGCGCATTTTGACTTTCATAGGGGTACGCACCCTTCCCTTTACATACAGAGCGTATAAGTATGCAGATATCCTGAACAAAAGGTGCGGGCCCGCGGGCAAAAGTGAGAGAAAGTGCGGAACCAGAGTTACATTGCTTTTTGATGTCTTTCTCTCATTTCTAAAGCTTGTTTTGAAGAGCTGAGGTGTGAGACTTGCTTAGGAAGCTCGCATAGGTGGTGATAGACCCATACCGACTGCAAATAATCAAGGTGACGATATTTTTGTGTAACAACTTCCCCAAAAAACATTTCTCAATCTCTTGATTTAAAATGTATATATTATTTTCTATTCTAGTAGCTTTAACCACTACTTCTCTTGTGCTTGATGTTTTTAACTGGAAACCTTTGGAGCAGAAAATAACTTCATATCCCTGATCATACATTTGACTCACACTCAATAAGTTGTGTTTGAGTCCATCTATAAAGAGAACATTTCTAGCTTTTCATTTTCCATTTACCAAGCTAATTATACATTTCCCATTATTTTTCCTAGAGCATCATTTCCAAAAGTGACATTACCTATTTTGTGTTCTTTTAAATATAATAATTTATTCCCATCACATATCATATGTTTTTAATACCTACTATCTACATGCCAATGATTGCTATCATTTTTGGCATACAACACAATGCCACATTTTTTCATTACTTTCTTCCTTTTAATACCACCACATTGTGGGAGATTCTTTAGATTGCTTGATGCCAGGAGATGGTATAAATTTTTGATATTACACTCAACTCCCTTGTGCCCATAATTACAGTAGTTATTGCATTTAATCACATTAAACAAAGGGGAAAATTTTGTTTTCCCTTAGAAAATTCATTTTTAAATCGATAAATATCCTATTTGGATGATAGGATTTGTTTCTTTGATTTCTTTTTTTCTCATATCTAAAGTATGCTTTATAGGCTCAAAATTTATGCCCATAATTTGTGCATGTAAAGTAGTAACCATGAAATATATTCTCATAGTTGGGAAATATTTGTATGTTTATTTTTTGTTGGCTTCTTCTTTGAGGCACAAAAGACATATGTTGATTTCTTTCTTGAACATGGTATCTTTTCGATTGGAAATAACTTGCATTCCATTGTTTTTGTTGATTTATTTTGTACACATTTTTATCTTGCTTCTATTCCTTTTTCTTTGTTGTTCATGTTGTTTGTGATCATTTTATTTAGCTGCAACTCTGTCTAGTCCCTTGACTGCATCAACAAATATGATGGGTACCTTGTGTTCATGTGCTTTTGAGATTGTCTCTCATTCATAGCCCAAACAAGTCTTGATATGATGGGATATTTGGACACTCATAATTTCATGCAATTTACTATATCCTTTAAGACATTTCCAATTTATACTAAGTCGTGCCTTGGTCTATTCTAACTCTTTTCTAAGGGAGACTACCTCCTCCTCAAGCTTTTCACACTCCTTTCAATTTTCTTTCAGCTATTCCAACAAAATATCTTCAATCTTCTTTTATTCATCGATTTTTAGAAGAAGAATTTCCATATTTTTAGAGTTACCTTTTCATTTTTCAAAGCTTTCCAACATCTCTTTTTGCATCTTATTCTTTTTCCATATCCTTTGAATTTCTTCTAAGGCATTGATTAGTTCACCTTCTAAATATACTTCAGGCATTTGTTCATCAAAATCTACCTATTATTTTTCTAGATTGTCTAAAGCCGTGAGCATGAAATTTTGTCTACTTCCTTTAGCTCTGTCCTCATCAAATAGATTGTTCATCTTCATCTTTTGAGTAATTGTTATCATCTTGAGTTTATAAGATCTTCTTTTTTATATGCATACCATTCTACAATTTTCTATACTTATCTGTATGTTCATGTTCATTTTTTTTTATTTTGTGGACATTGAGATGCATAATGACCTAATTTACCACAATTAAAACAATCGAAAGGCAACTTACCTTTGTATTTGTTGGATCCTCCCTTCAATTTTCTCACAAACTTTGCATCCTTTTCATCTGATCCACAACATGAGTCATCTTGATATTCTTTGGGCTTTTTGTTAGCTTTGAAGGTTGACTCCTTTGATGTATTTCTCCCTTTTGAAGTCCTCATTTCATAGGAAATCAATTTTCCATCCAATTTATTCAATATTATAGTGTTGAGGTCTGACATTTCCTCAATGGTTGACACATTGGCATTGAATCTTATAGGGAGTGACATCAAAACTTTTTGAACTACACATGAATCAATAAAATAAGTTATTGTTTCATCAAATCCTTTTATTGCATTGACTATTTCATCCACTAAGAGGAAAAATTTAGATATTTCCACATCCTCATGCATATTTAAGGATTTGATCTGCATTCTCTAATCTTGAAGTTTAGCCTTCTTCATTTTACTATTTCTTTCATAGAAACTACCATCTTGACCCATATTTCCTTGTTGGTGGTGCACAACATAACTTCGGATTTAGGTAGTGCAACAAGAAGTGCATTCATTTATTAGCATTATAAGTGAATTCAAGCTTGTAATCTTTATCAATTATGATGAGTTTCTTTGTATAGCCATTTTACATTGTGTCCTAGAAATTTTCACCAATAGATTATAAGTAAGCTCTCATCCTTACCTTCTAGAATGCATAGTTTGTTACAGTAAAGATAAGAGACTTGCTGGTGTGACTTCCATTCTAGTTATACATTATCTTTGATCTACCTTTTAGCTGTTAGATTGTTGTTGAAAGAACTTGGCTCTAATACCAACTGTTAGAAACTAGGAAAATACTGTTGGGGGGGGGGGGGGGGTTGTGGGGTGGGGTTGTGAATTTAGTGTTTTAACAACTTTAAAATTTACTTTCTTAAAATAAAAATAATTAGTTACATATTAATAAATAATAACACACCAATCTCATAAATTCTAGACACAAGATATTAACATGGAAACCCAACTATTAAAAAACACAATTTATTTTGAATTGTGATGCAAAACAAAGATCCAACTTCAAATTACATCAGTTTATGTAGAGTACTACCTATAGGAGGCTTCAACCTCTTTTTTTTGCAAGAACCAACTTGTTTTTACAGGCACCAACCTAAAGAAAGCTCCAACTCCCTATTCTCAAAGCACTTAAGTGCACATCCTTTTAGACCTGTCTTTCAAACTTAGATTTGAAGCTTCTTCTTCATAAAATATTACCTCATTAATTCTCCTTCTCATATTTTCTCTTCAACCCAATACACCTATCTCACTATTACATTCAATACCTATGTTCATGTCCATACACATTCACTATCACTGCCTTTGTTTTTGAGATGTATCTCTCTACAACACTTTTTCTACCTATAATTCTTTACAACTACTTCTATTCTCAAATGATTTCCTTATTTTAGTTTTAACTTGTAGTTAGGCTTCAAATCTATTCCTAATTTACTTCTATTCTCTCTTTTGTTTCATATACTTCTTACCTTCTCATTTTTTATTTGTTCAATTAGTTAACTCATGCTTCTATAGATAACAACAATTTTATTATCAGTCATCAATGAGAACAACTAATTATCCATTATCCACGTGTTATTTCATGCATGTTTCTTTAGCTTGTTTGTCCAATTTTGGTATTCAAACTGCAATTTTTCTTTTTTTGATTATGGCACTCAAAGGCAAAATTTGTAGAAAACCAAATTTGCTAAGACACCAAATTTTGTAGCCCATCACATTGACTCCTTTTCCACACAACCACGAGCTAGAGTCAACAGATTAACTCAATAGGAGCTAGAATCAACAAATAAATTCGGTAAGCACTAATCCTACTATCCAAAATCTAAATGTTTTTGTTTTTCATAACTCTCTGCCATGTCTTCAAAGTGACCACATGCCAAAATCTTGTTCTATGAGTTACGAGGTTCTATTTATAACAAAGGGTGGGGTGACCCTTGACATTCCCCCTTTAACTCTTTGACTACCCTCATAGCTCTTCAACTTCTTTACAAATAACTCTTTACATTACATAGTGTTTGTTCTCATTCCACTAATGAAACTTGGAATTTCACTTACAACATATTTAAAAATAATATAAATTTTCCACATATACCCATGTGAGACAAAATAGGCTAGAGACAGCCAAACAAGACAAAATACTACGACTCTGAAGTTTGAGGAAATACCAACGCGACAAACTCCACTTGATGCTTCTCAGTGACATACTGATGCCAAGATTGGTATTGTGCAATGATGTTCCCAAATTGCTTGATGGTGTCTTTCTGATAACATACTCTTTCCTCCATAGATTATGGGTATATGACCTTGGAACATGTGTCCAACTCATCCTCAGGCATGTGCAACTTGGCATTAACCATGAGAGGATCACCAATGTGCTTTTGCATGTTTGGTGCACTCAGATCCAAGTCATCCCTGGCGGCCTCTCACATTAGCTTCTCCATGTACCTATCAATATCTAGCTAGACTCGGTTCTTATGTTTAGCATCAATGAGGTGACCTGCATCTATTCACTCTCTTCCTCAGCTATTGGGTTTTCTGGCTCATCAACCTGTATTGGCTTTGTTTTCTCTGTCATTACGCCTTGGCTTTGTTCTTCTGCATGCTTTTTCTTCTCTTCCTATTCTTTTCACCTCAGCTCCCATCCTTCCTTCGGTTGTTGTTCTGCTTATTACAGTCTCAGTTTTGCTACCTGCAAGATTTTCTTTTTTCTCTTCCTCTACTCTACTATCTTTGTCCTCAACTTCCTTTTTCTTCTACTATCAAAGTTGCATGCATGAAGATTGAATCTACTTTTACTCTGCATCTTTGTCCACCTTTATTAGGTCAGCAATTTCCTCTTTCTCTGATCCTATAATAGATTGTTGCCATCTTCCACTACTGCTGGTCTTGCTGCCATGTTAGTGTTAAATCCTTTTCTATGAGTAGTTGAGTATCTACATATATTGGCAAGTTAACTCATGCTTGCTCAACTGCTTTCGCAATACTACTTTCAGTGGTCTCTCTTGAAGCAACTCTCTTTGGTGCCATGGTACAATTTGTTGGGAAAAATACTAAGAGGGGGGGGGGTGTGAATCAATATATTCAAATCAATAATTTTTTCATTTCATATTCATATTTTTATACATGACTTTACTAAGGGGAACCTGCGTGTGTATGTGATTGTTCTTAAGACAACTAGCGTACATCCAGTAAAATTATGTTTAAGTTAATTCATCATATGTTTGTGTTCAATATTAGATAAATTGTTAAACACACGTGGGCAGCAAAGGAATCTGAAGGATAAAACACGAGAATGCATTTTTTATTAACAAATGATTTTCATTTATAATACATGTTGTGACTATTGGGTTTCACATCCCAAGGTCTCTTGGACTACTTTGTCTATTCAGCTTCCACACTAACCCATTGAGGATTAGGTGTCCAACATCCCCCCCCCCTTAATCCGAAGGGTTATGTATGAGTCCAAGAAGAAAGTTTTAATACAAAATGTGCAAAAAATGCATGGCAACACTAAGCTGAATGTGCTCTCTAAAATGTTGGTATAAATGGCGGTGGTTTAAGGATGACCACCAACACTGGAACGCTTAGTACAGTTCTTGGAACTCTTCCAAAACTGGTAAGAAGCTGAAGTCTTCTGCTAGAGGAAGTGCTCCTATTGATTTGAAGATGGAAACCTTCAACCAATAAAGGGAGGTCTCACCTCACATAAAAGGGAGAACTTCAACCTTAAAAGGGAAGTCTCAACCTGTGATGGTTTAAGGATGACCAAAAACTCTATAATGCTTAATGCAATTCCTGGAATTCTTCCAAAATTGGCACGAAGCTAGAGTATTCTGCTAGAGGAAATGTCCTCAATTTTGTTCCTGGAATTCTTCTGAAACTGGCAAGAATATGAAGTCTTCTGCTAGAGGAAGTGTCCCAGATTACCAACTGAAGGCATGTTCACGGGCATCTTTGTCTTTGGCTACAACTCTGAAACTGGTGTGGCAAGTTGTGGCTCAGGCTCGCTTGATGTGACTTTGAAGCTTGTAGATGACCATCATTTCCCCCCCTATCAGATACAAGGTGAGATGATGGAACTGCAAGATTGTTCAATACTCTGGAAAAAGTTTTGACATGTGTTTGGAATATCTTCTTGGTTATTGATGCCCATTGCCAAGAAGTGATCCGTCCAAGATGAATCTTTGTTCTTGCAGGATGTTTGTTTCTGAAGCATATTTGTGAAAAATGGGTGGTTTTATGATAGTGATTACATGGATCAAGATCAAAATAGTGATCTTTCAAATGGACAACTTGGTCACAGTGTTGGCATTTCACAATCTGTTGTTGTTATTGTTGTTGCTGTGGAAGAGGGGAAGAGTCTAGAATAACTGGAGGTGAACTATCATGAAGAACAGGTGGAGATGAATCATCCTCAAGAAATCTAACAGTTTGAAATTGAATTGGCTTTGAGTAGTCTGGAATATGAAAGGACAAGTCCTTGTCATATCCAAGACAAATCCTGTGCTTGTTGTGGACAAGTTGTTCCCAAGGTCCGATGATGGGCTTGGGAAGTGCATACTGAGTTTCTGCATCTGCATGTACAACTGCTGCTTTATTGGGTACTAAATCTGAACCAATTGTAACATTATTGACTTGCTTCTGATGGGTTGCAGTCTCAATTTTCTGAACAGAAACATGTTCAGAATGAATCCTCTATTTTAATTCTTCTTGTTGTAGCTAAGATTAAAGCTGCAAAAAATCGATCTTTTCATGTGCATTTTGTAGACAGACCTGAATGTCTGTGAGAGAAACTTTGCTAACTTTTAATGTATCATGAGTAGTAGACAATATCAGAGTTTTGAGGAACTCTAATACTTCATTGATTCTGGCCATTTTCTCCAATGTTAGACTTACACATTAAGCCAACTATGAACCAATGTCACTACAAGGTATTCTCAAAGTTTGTTCTCTCAGAAAACTACAACAATCAAATGAGATTATTCCTTGAGGAATGAATCAAAAGCTATATTTTAACTCTACTTATTCTCCAAATCCACACACAATGATGGTTGGTTGCATTCATATACAAGGAAAGTATAGTGTGCATTCCCAAACAATGAAACTGAAACGTTACAACAAATAAAATACTTGTTTTTCCACTCAGAAATATATATCAACAAGGATGCAAGCTTTACACAGATATCTATTCAAGAAATACAGTGTATTTTGTCAATTTTACACCCACGATTCGAGGAACTTCCTTCACAACACTGGTAGAGGGCATCCTAGGTACTTTTTCATCTAGCAGGAGTACTATTTGGCATGATACAGTGCTCATAAAACTGGAGCAATCCCTCAGGTCACAAGTTAACACAGTTACAATAACAAATTCCAACAAACCTCTGAATGTTTTATCAGCACTAGCATTGGACGAAGTAAACTTGTCCTTTTTCCCTCTAGTATACCACTGTAAAATACCACTGGATAAAATACCTATATTTAATTAATTTGAATCAGCACCAGCATACCATTATTTGGAGAGAGACAGATTCTAAACTTTATTTGAGCAAATTGCAAGGGATACAATTTGGGGTAGAACACCGGAGAGGAGCTTCCATGCAAGATATGATCCCTATTTAATTAGTCCTTGATTGAATATCTAATCTTGGAAGCATTATACAAACATATCATATTCCATCACATGGAACACATAAGGATGTTTATAGAAAAACCCACAACAAGCTTTGACACCAGCGATGATTGGGCGATCTCCTCTGGAATTAATACAGTAAGCTACACTCAAAATAAATTGATCACCTAGAATTAAAGGGTTGGAACTTATTAGGAGTCAATAGACCAGTGGTTCGAGCCTCCCTTCAATTCATTCAACATGCAACGATTCAACCAAAGCAACCAACACGAGTGGGGTAGCATATGGTGAGTGTAAATACAATGTAATACACAATGTTCAATATATGGTGAGTGTAAATACAATGTAATACACATCATTCAATGTAACCAACGTTCAAGAAACTATCATCGTCCAAGAAACTATTCAAACTTCAATGGAACCAGTGTTCAATGGAATTAGTGTTCAAGAAATATATATATGGATGGGGCAGTGTAAACATATGGTGACTAGCTGTGTATATATATGGCAGCGTTAAACAATACATTCAATGTAATATGGTTGGCATAAATATTTAAATACTGGCTTGCAAAACCCTGAGGATTTTTTTTTAAGTGCAAGAGAAAAAAGTATATATATTCATAAAGGCAAGAACATGAGCTTGGAACCAGAAGTAGACACGTTGTCAGACAATGCAAAGACTAGGCAACGCAGCGAAAAATACAATGGAAGACCTTTAAATAGCTAGCCATTAAAAACCGTTTTAAATTCCCAAAGTCTCAAGGCAGGAGCTCAGCATTAAAATACCATGGATCTACTTAAGCAATTGGAGAAAAGACGGTCTTTAAGTGTTGTTGTTGTGTCAAATCGGCCCAAATTCAAGTATGCCATCTTAGCACATAATTTTCCATTCCGTAATGCATAAGTTCAAAATTCCATATGCGACATATTTGCAAATAATTCACCAATTACAAGATTGAACAATTATTCTGAGATTACCTTCTTTTTTTTCTGCTTTGGAGGTTGAAGCACAACCCTGATGGCTGAATCAAACATGAATTTGATATTCTGTTGTATTTTTGAATGGCACTCTATGTATGCAGACGCACCAATTTGCTTCATCAACTCTTCCCTCGAGCATTTGTTACAGGAACAGCACCAGGGTGATCAATAAAAATTGGCGTGCCCACTGTTAGGAGGGAATATGGCAGACAATGGTGCAAACAATGGCAGATAACACTTCAATGTTTAAATCAAAGGACCAACGTTACAAATTCAGGAATGCGCAGAGGCCGTAGTCAGGAATACATTGCAGTCAGAGATACGTTCTTTCTAGGGAAGAGATGGCAGGTCTGAGCAAGGAGCGTTTTTTTTAGAAGGCAGGTGAATAAAAATAGCATTGGAGAAATAACAGGTTGCAGCTAAAGTTTAGCTGAGACAATATTCACGAGAAAATATTCATGAAATTCATGGCAGAAATAACCTGCACACAAAGGCCATAAAACAAATGGCTCAAATTAATTATGCAGGGCAGGAATAAGCCAGCTCTGATACCATATTAAACACACATGGGCAGCAAAGGAATCTGAAGGATAAAACACGAGAATGCATTTTTTTAACAAATGATTTATATTTATAGTACATGTTGTGACTGTTGGGTTTCACATTCCAAGGTCTCTTGGACTACTTTGTCTATTCGGCTTCCACACTAACCCATTGAGGATTAGGTGTCCAACATAAACATTAGATAAATAGTAATCATGCAATGTAAGAAAAAAATAAGCCACCACACATAAGAAAAACACATGAACACCAAGATTTAAGGTGGAAACCCAATGCAGGAGAAAACCACCTGCTGTTGTCATCTCTGTCTTCTTTTTAATATAAAGAAAAATATTTTTACAATCTTGTACTAGTGCAGACTCATACCAGTACATAGGCACCCACATGTAGAAGGCTACAACCTTCACTCATTCTCCAAGTTCTACTAGAAGGGAGCTCCTACCCCCTAGTTATAACGTAAACTTGTACCAGTATGCAGGCACCAACCTGTTGAAGGCTACAACCTTCACTTGTTCTCCAGCTACTACTGGAAGGAAGCTCCAACCCCCTAATATGATTATTAGCTACTACTGGAAGGAAGCTTCAACTTCCTCATTGAAGGCTCCAACCCTTCGCATCCTCCATGGACCACGTTTCATAAAATTTCACACTCGATCCACCTACTTCAACACATCATAATTTGTAGGCCATGTTTCATCAAGTTTTTAGACTAGACCCATTATCAACACTTAAGCTCAAATATCAATAATCAAACTGTAATTCATCATTGTAACACAATCATCCATCTCTGACACATCTGGATCAATCAATCACCGAAACCCAATCATCAATCTACGACATATATCAAAACCCAATCGTCAATTTCAGAATCAAGCAATCATTAGAACTTCTGACACAACTAAATCAATGAATCACTGAAACCTATGACCCAACTGAATCACCCAATCTTCAATTTATGATACAACTAAATCAACCATTCACTCAAAACCCAATCAATTGACACTTAATCAAAATTCAACGAATCAACTGGAATAGTCAAATCATTGTAATAGTACACAAAACTAAACCCAGAATGTTGCATCAACACACAAAAGCAACTACAATCCTGATCATTCATTTTCCAAAATATATATGCCACTTCACTTAAGGAAATCCATTTGCATACACGCTTTTATGGAGAGAAACCTGTGTACAGATCTTAAAATACTAAAAACTAAAAAATTAACTACTGCAATTCTGAAAAGGAACACTGAATCATATTGAGATCTACTGCATCACCCTAAACCAATCACAAAACTGTCTCTGATCATAAATCACGATAAACAAGTATTCTTCAATCAATTCATAACCACAATCAACTTCATCATTCAATTAGATCTACCTTAGAAATTATCATTTAACCTAGATCAATCATGAGGACATCATTGATAGATAGGCGAGAAGCAACAACACTGATAAGGTTGATCAGTCATTTATAAACATAAACCCTTACTTTGTACACACTACTTTGAAGAAGCCAATCCACATGTATACATTCTTTTCCTGAGACCAACCAGCGTATAGATCTGTAAATTTTGACCTAAAATTGTGCAACTCTTCACAACTTCATAAAGACCTAGAGCATAATATTCAGAGATAAAAACATGTGTCAGTACTTTGATCTAGTCAATCCATGAGCAAATCATACAATGAAAAGCCATTTCAGGTCTCATGATCCTGATCCATCATTGTATTCATTTGTGCATAATTATTTTAGATCTATTGGATCTCATCCATCATCAAACTCTCAGGTGCATACTTAGTTTAGATCAAGAAAAGCATACAAAACCCATAACATGCATATTTTCTTTTGACCTAACTTTTCATAAGATTTCCATCACTTGCACAAAATAACACTTTGATCTTCACCTCCTTATATAGTTTTATCCTTTTTCAATACCACAGGTCAAAACCATAGTTATGTCAATGGTATTCTTTGATGGGATCAATATTCTTTGTCGCATTCATTACTATGGGCCAACACCATGGTAAGAACCCTTGGTATTTAGAATATTGTGGTGCAAAATCCATACACTACTTTTCTTCATTGAACTCGCGTGCATACATGACTTGGCTTAACAAAACCTACGTATAGTTCTTGAACTTCCAAGTTGATCATTTCTATGAACCGATTCCTCTGAACTGCCATGCATTATGTCACATCTGTAAACACATCCTGTTTATACCTTTAACAAGTAGATCAAGAGAAAATGTATCAATTAGGATTCTATTTCATCAAATAAGTTGTCATCAAGCACAACTCATCAGGTAGGTTGCCATCGAGGACAACACCTAATTCATAATGCCAACAATTTCCCATATAAAGCTTGTTATTATGATCTCTAAACCTTTGACCCATCATTCTGGTATTATGTTCCATCATTTTGTCACCTCTAAAATGACTTGTGGATTCATCCAGTTACCATATACTTTTTCTGTTACAAGTGAGTTTCCATCAAGGACAACACCTACATCATAATGCCAACAATATCCCCCTTTGGACTTAATGGAAACCACTTTGGTGTTTGGTCACCACAACCTATAAATAACATCAAGCCAAGCACCAAGATTTTAAAAACATCAGGCTACTCTCCAAACACCAAGCTACTCTCCCTTTTTGACATCAAGGCAAAGGGTTGATCAATGTTAAATGGAGACTTCCATATCTGAATTGCTGAATATGAACACTGATCATGCTCCCCCTGAGCACATGCTGAATTCTTTGATCAAGCTCCCCCTGACAACATGACGCAATCTCTGACGGGTGTAAAATGAAGTACATGAATCTATGACTCAACTGACTATGACCTTGATATCACCAATAGTTACATCAATCTCCCAACCAAGTGCGGATACATATTTGACTCAACCACCCAACCAAGTGGGATTACATATTTGACATGATCTCAAAATTCCATACATGATTGAATATGACAACTATTACATCATAGGTCTTTACATCAAATGATATATATGACATTTATAACAAATACCAAAGACCTAAACAAGATCATGATAGTTATCAACAACTATCATACACCATATATGATCTACACCATAATCATATGTTAGCAGCATCAAGAATAACAATTTGTATATGTCCATCATCAATTCACAAGATAAGACAATGTAACTTTAATATCATCAACCTGTGACTAAGTATACCACATATAGATATCAACTCATCTTCTTGACCTTATCAAGATCAAATTGCTCCCTTCCCTTAGTAGGAAAAGCCTTATGTTCATAAAAAACATAGCCTTCCATGAATCAACTAAGCATATGAAATATCTCCAATCAATGATACAAAACCATTCACATCATATCATATATATCTGAAAACACCATAGTCATCATTCATGACCATAACATCCTCATTGTAGCAAGAACTGCATGATATTTTCAAAGAAACCCTCAATATATCAACCATGTATCATTGCTAGGGAGTTTTCTAACATTCCACATACGATAAGCATCAACCATGATAGTTAACATATGTGAGAATCAAGCCTAGTAAGATGTCATCATCATCATGTGACTAAGCAAGTCATGTAGCCATGTCTTAATAAAACTTGGAATAACACCATTCTCTTAGCCAATTTTCTTCATACAAGAAGATATTTTATACCAACATCATTTACCAAGCTGCAATTTAAGTAATCATCCATGTGATCCTTATCTGTAATATATCTATCATAGAGATAACAATACGTATCTAGCTTCTCATCAATGTGAAAAGCAAACCATGAGCTCACAGTCATTTGTCAAACTTTCTTGATACCATCAAGTGCAACAATCCTCAAACAATATACCATGTGAGAGCCAAGACTATAGGAATCCTCATCCACAACTGCACCATAGGAAATTTATGCATCTTTGAAGGCATGATGACAACATCATAACAGAAATGAGTGACACTTATCATCTTCAAATAATGAAGTTATGTACTCAAGCTTTGTTCTTCTCATTGAAATTATTAAGATCACCATTTAAGCAACATAACTATATGCATCATCAAAAGAGTCATCCACAAATTTGATGAGAAGCATCAAAACAGCTATGTTTCTCCAACAATATAAGTATCATTTGTGATTTCATCATATGAAACCCATGACCGTAGCATAGTATGATGCATCATTTAAACACTTCAACAACATAAACATCATCACCATTGATAAGCATCATTATGTACCAAGGACTTCTAAAGAAAACATAATGCCAACAATGCATTATTAGAAGCATAGCATATGCTCCCCCTGAACCCATGTCAACTATTCACTATCAGATCTGATCATTTCATATATCAGTAAGAATCCTCAAGGTATCATAATCAACCATTCATATATCAATACATTAATAACTCATGAGAGCCAAAATCACTTTTACATAACATCAACAAACTATAATCATCAACCATCAAAACAGACAAGTCAATTGATCATTGACTGAACCATATCAAACACTTTTTTTGAGTTTGTCCCACTGTCTTTTCATCAACCCAACATATACGCAACTGTGCAGTTTCTAATTCACGTATATACGTGACTTGTCTTCATAAGATCTGCATATGAGAAGTGGAATACTAAAATTTCATACTTTTAGTTCCCCCTGAATCTATTCTAATTATACCTTCTCCTGAACTTTTGCTGAAACATCAGTTCCAAGAATACCATTAGAGACTCCATTTTACTCTTGTCTCCTATCACGTGATGAGAACATTCATGTTCATCTTCGAATGAGCAGAGAGAAAGACCACACCTTATATGATCTTCCTTTTATCACTTTTTGGTGGATTCATCTTTTTCATATTTTCTGATATCAATGTTCTTGTTTGGTTGCTTACCATATTGTCTACGAAGATCCATACACTTTACAAGCATAAAACCTTATATATTTCATATTCCTTCTATTGCAGTCAATGGCTTTGTGACCAAACATATTGCAAGAAAAACAATATCCCTTAAAGTACCTGGAAGCTGATGATCTTTCTGTGAGACGGTTATTAGCTTGAAACATTCTGCTTATGAAACTAGTTGCAACACGTCCAAACTTATGACATATTGAACATTCAACATTATTGATTAGAGGATAGAATCGATTAGCACTTCTACAGTTAGGAGTAAATGATTTTCTTTAAATACTTTCTTTCCTTGGTTGTTGATGGGGTTGACTTCTTATCTCCTTGTTGAGCATTTCAGATTTTGCATTAGAATTCCTTGCCTCAACTTGTGAGCTAGATTCACCTTTAACAATTTCATGAAAACCAAAACCATATTTGATGGTAGGAGACCTTTGACTACTAATAATATTATCCAAAATCTTATTACTATCTTGAAATCGCAAAATTTTATCCTTTTCTTCTAATTTACCTTTTAAGATATTTACCTCAACCTCATATTGCTCTTCCGTTTCTAGATATTGCTTCTTCATGATTTCTTCAACCTTTCTTCCTTCCTCCACTTGTTGTTTTAATTTGAGAATCCGATTTTCTTGTTTTTCAAATCCTTGAAGTAGTTCTTCATTCTGCTTATTTGATTTTTCAAGGTCTTCTTTTAGAAATATGACCTCAGCTTCAAGACCTTCACAGTAATGGTTCTTTCTTTAAGTTCCTTGGTTATTGTATCGGTTTCATTCACTTTATTTATTAATGATGTTACTTCATCCTACAACCCTTGACATTGGTCTTCCTTTTCCTTGTACTACTTCCTTATTTTGTTTCCTGCCTCCAATTAAGTTTTTAACTTGGTAACCTCTTCTTTGTAGGTACATTCCCTTTTATCAAATAGATCTTGTTGATACCTAATTCTATCTGTGAGCCTTTTAATTTCTACTTCTATTATATTTCTTTCACTTTCACCCATGAGATAAAATTCAATTGTTTCACTGTCACATTCATTATCTTCAATATTACACGAATAGAGAAAGGTATCACCAGAGGAACAAAAATCAATACCTGATAATTCTTTTGCTTATTCATATTCATTCTAGGGTAATTCTGAATCTGAATATTTTCTTCCACCTAATAGCCAATCATCTCTAACACTGCCACTGTCTCTTTGAGATGTCTTCTTCTTTTTGAGGTGCTTTCTTCTTTTGCTTCTTTCCCATTGTCTTGACGAATCTCCTTCAAGTGATCAAGCTTTTATTGAAGGACCTGCTCTGATGCCAATTTTTGGGAAAAATACTGAGGAGGGGCATGAAAGAGTATTTTAAAATCAATAACTTTTTCATTTCATATTCATATTTATTTACGCGACTTTACTGAAAGGAAGCTGTGTGTACGCGACTGTTCTTAACACAACTAGAATACATCCAGTAAACTTATGTTTCAGTTAATTCATCATATATTTGTCTTCATCCAATGCATCATTACCCTATTAAACATTAGATAAACGATAATTGTGTGATGTAAGAACAAAATAAGTCATAACACATAATAAACACACATGAACACTAGGATTTAAGGTGGAAACCGAATGGGGGAGAAAACCACCTGCTATTGTTGTCTCTATCTTCTTTTTAATATAAAGAAAAGATTTTTACAATATCGTATTGGTGCAGACTCATACCAGTACGCAGGAACCCACCTACAGAAGGATACAACCTTCGATTGTTCTCCAACTTCTACTGGAATGGAACTCCTACCCCTTGGTTCTTGTACTAGCGTAAACTTGTCTCAGTATGCAGGCACAAACCTGTTGAAGGATACAATCTTCATTTGCTCTCCAGATGCTACTAGAAGGGAGCCCCAACCCCCTAATATGATCACCAACTACTACTGGCAGGAATATTTGACTTCCTCACTAAAGACTCCAACCCTTAGCATCCTCCATGGACCATGTTTCATAAATTTTCACATTGGATCCACCTGATTCAACATATCATAATTTGTAGGCCACGTTTCATCAAATTTTCATACTAGACCCATTATCAACACTTAATCTCAAATATCAATAATCAAATTGTAACTCATCACAGTAACACAATCATCCATCTCTGAAACATATGAATCAATTAATCACTGAAACCCATTCATCAATCTTTGACATAACTGAAGCAAATCATCAATTTCTAAATCAACCAATCACTACAACTTCTGACACGCCTGAATCAATGAATCATTGAAACCTTTGACACAGCTAAATCACCCAATCATCAATTTCTGATATGACTGAATCAACCATTCACTCAAAACCCAGTAAGCTGACTCTTAATCAAAATTCAACGAATGATATGGAACAGTCAGAACACTGTAACCAGTACACAGAATTGAACCGAAAATGCTACATCAACGCACAAAATCAAATGCAACCCTGATCATTCATTTTCCAAAATGTATACACTACTTCACTTAAGGCAACCTACGTTCATACATGCTTTTATGTAGAGAAATCCGCATATAGATCTTAAAATACTGAAAACTGAAAACTTGACTATTGCAATTGTGAAAAGGAACACTGAATCATATTTAAATCCAATGCAACACTTTGAACCAATCACAAAAATGTCTCTGATATTCAATCGCAATCATCAAGTATTCTTCAATCAATTTATAACCACATTCAACTTCATCATTCAATCAGATCTACTTCAAACATTATCATTTAACCCAGATCAATCAGGAGGACATCATTGACAGAAAACAAAGAAGCAACAACGCTGATCAGGTTGATCAGTTATTTATAAATAGAAACCCTTCATTTGTATACACTACATTGAAGAAGCTAACTCGCGTGTATATGTGCTTTTCCTGAGACCAACCAATGTATAGATCTACAAATTTTGACCTACAATTATGCAGCTCTTCAGAACTTTAGAAAGACCTAGATCATAATATTCATAGATAACAACATGTGTCAATACTTTGATCTATTCAATCCATGAGCATATTATACAATGAAAAATCATTTCAGGTCTCATGATCCTAATCCATCATTGTATTCATTCGTGCATAATTATTTCAGATCCATTGGATCTCATCCATCATCAAACTCTCAGGTGCATCCTTAGTTTAGAGCAAGAAAAGCATAAAAAAACCATAACATGCATATTTTCTTTTTATCTAATTTTTCATAAGATTTCCAACACTTGCAACAATAACACTTTCATCTTCACCTCCTTATATAGTTTTAGCCATTTTCAATACCATAGGTCAAAACCATAGTTATGCTGATGGTATTCTTTGATGGGATCAATATTCTTTGTCATGCTCATTACTATGGGCATGTAACATGGTAAGAACCCTTGGTATTTAGAATACCATGGTGCAAAATCCATACACTAATTTTCTTCACTGAACTTTCATGCATACACGACTTTGCTTAACAGAACCAACGTATAGTTCTTGAACTTCCAATTTTATCATTCCTCTGAACTGATTCCTCTGAAATGCCATGCATTCTGTCACATCTATAAACACATCATGTTTATACCTTTAACAAGTAGATCAAGAGGAAACTTATCAAGTAGGATTCCATTTCATCAAAGAGGTTGTCATTAAGGACAACTCATCAAGTAGGTTTCCATCAAGGACAACACCTAATTCATAATGCCAAAAATTTCCCATATCAAGCTTCTGATTATGATATGTAAACCTTTGACCCATCATTCTGGTATTCTGTTCCATCATTCTATCACCTCTGAATTGACCTGTGGATTCATCTATTTACCATATACTTGTTCTGTTACAAGTGAGTTTCCATCATAGACAACACATGCATCATAATGCCAACAATATCCCCCTTTCGACTTGATGGCAACCACTTTAGTGTTTGGTCACCGCAACCTATAAATAACATCAATCCAAGCACCAAGATTTTCAAAACATCAAGCTACTCTCCAAACACCAAGCTACTCTCCCCCTTTGACATCAAGGGCAAAGGGCTGACCAATGTTAAATGAATACTTCCATATCTAAATAGCTAAATATGAACACTCATCATGCTCCCCCTAAGCACATGTTGAATTCTCTAATCAAGCTCCCCTCGAGCACATGACGCAATCTCTGACGGGTGAAAAATTAAGTACATGAATCTATGACTCAACTGACTATGACCTTCATATCACCAATAGTTACATCAATCTCCCAACCAAGTGGGGATACATATTTGAATCAACCACCCAACCAAGTGGGATTAAATATTTGACATGATCTCAAAAGTCCATACATGATTGAATATGATAATTATTACATCATAGGTCTTTACATGACCTTTACATCAAATGATATACATGAAATTTATAACAAAGACCAAATACCTAAACAATATCATGATAGTTATCAACAACCATCATACACCATATATGATCTGCACCATAAGCTTTTGTCAGCAGATCAAGAATAACAACCTATGTATGCCCACCATTGATTTGCAAGATAAGACAATGTAACTTTCATATCATCAACCTGTGACTAAGTATGCCGCATATAGATATCAACTCATCCTATTGACCTTATCAAGATCAACTTCCTCCCTTTCCTTAGTAGAAAAATCCTTTTTCTTATAAAAAAACATAGCCTTCCATGAATCAACTAAGCATATGCCATATCTCCAAGTAGTGATACAAAACCACTTACATCATATCATATATATGTGAAAACACCATAGTCATCATTCATGACTATAACATCATCATCATAACAAGAACTGCATGATCTTTTAACAACAACCCTCAATATATCAACCATGTATGATCACTAGGGAGTTTTCTAACATTCCACATATAATAAGCATCAACCATGATAATCAACATATGTGAGAATCGAGCCTAGTAAGCGATCATCATCATTATGCGACTAAGTAATTAATGTAGCCATATCTTCATAAAACCGCAATAACACCATTCTATGTAGAAATTTTGAATAATATGACACTTATTCACAAAGATTATCCTGATTATACACTATTTGCAGAATGCATGCATAATACATAACCTCCTCTACGTTGATCACCAATTTGCGGAATTAGAAAACAATCGCATGCACACATTGAAACATCAATCACACATATCAACACAGTATGTACTGGGGAAAGCATACAGCTGAAAACCCCTCAACTATCTGTATATTATGATGATAGAGAACATGTAACAATACATAGTACAATACTCCTCGCAAGTACTCAGTATTATGTCCACCTGTTACACACAAACTAGCTCAGATCTGAATCAATCACAGGTTCAAATCTCCGCCATTGCTTGCTTGCCTCCACTACATAATCCTGCATGAGAATAGATGAGAATGGCTTATCCAAACTCGTATTTCCCTTGTGTTTCACTACGCAATCCTCATTGGCAATCTCAATCCACTGATTGTGCAAATCTCATGCACAACTATAGTCACAACTGATAGTTGTCTTGCCC
>APFE031048742.1:231194-247375 GCA_000404065.3 Pinus taeda | reverse complement strand
TTGAATGAATCAGTTTCCTAGGTTTTAGAGGCAAGTTGTTCCACTACCTATTTTTGTGTTCCTAGTTTAGATATGGTTAAAACCACCCCTCTTCTCATGGATTCGACCCCTGATGGATAGCACAGGTGGTTTGGAGGTCTATATCATGTGTTTTTTCAGTCATTTGTAAAGGTTGGACTCTTGTGGATGTAGTGAGCTACTTTGTACATCACTTTTGTGGTTTGGCAAGGAAATAAACTAAGGTTTTGTCGGATTTTGTGGGATTATTATGGTAATGTGAATTATCATAGTTTCTTTCTCAGTTATTCAGTGATCTTATGTTTATGTGTACCATCATCTCTTTTATTCTTCATAGCTAAATGAATCAAGTGTAAAAGGTAGAATCCATTGGTATTTCAGTGCTCTGCCTTAGGGTTTATTTAGTTTTACATGTTTTCTACTGTCTGAAAAGGACTCATGACATTTTCATGCCCTCTCCAGCTCCTCACCAGTCTTTAGACTCGCCATTACATTCATTTCAAAGTCCTAAAACACTTTCCTACCTCGCCCCACAAAAACCTCTACAAATCTGAGTTCATTCCTTGGACCCAAAACTGCCTTTCACATTTGATCTAGTAAACCAACATAATATTCAATCAAAATCCTCTGAGCATATACCTAGCCTAAGATTATTCTTTATATCAGTCATCTCAAGCCTCATTTGCTATATTTTCTTGAGATTGACAAGGAGAGATTCCTCTCCCGACCTGGTAGGGCTAGCTACCAAGTTAAGCGTTGTTTGATGTTACCCTAGACCTGCCTTTCTTAGCCTGAGGTAGATTTAGGCACTAACACATTGATACATGGTGAAACTACGGTGATAATTGTTATCATATATTGACAATTGTGGGTGAATAGAAAATTTCTCTAACCAGTATTAGAACATACCTTAGACACAAGCCCTAGACATTAAGACAATTCTGGAACAATCCCTAGATTGTAGCCTGCAATCAAACCTAAAGACTTAATCCTAGACCTTCGCTACCCTCAATATACCTGAGCAGTCTTAAGAGAATTCTCTAGACAGACTTACGACTTTTCTTGAAACAAAACCATAATCAATTGAAGACCACCAAACCTCAGTTCTGTTGTACTTATTCTATCATAGGTCCAAGCCTTGAAATGACTGTACAAAGAACAAATTAAAGCCCTAAACTAAAGATCTTGAGATCCGAAAATGAGTGAAATTACAGACGTATACTTGAAACTACTTCGCTCTACCTATCTTTCTATCCTTGGAGGTGGCTTATGTTAAAAACAAAATCAGATTACCAAAATACTTAGCCCTTACCTTTGCGTCATTAACTTCTTGGATGAGATGTACTTCAAAGAGTATTCTACTTTAGGTGATGCATTAAAGTTCAAGAAAAAACGTTAAACTTTGTCTCCATCCAAGTCAATAAATGTCACTAACCTCAGCACCGAACCCTAACATACCTCAGAGACTCGTTAGACAACTGAATATTTCAGAGAAAATTCAATGATATTTGTTGAGTTGAATGTGTTTTCAAGGAGGTAAGGGTTATTTAAATAGAGCTTTATTAGGCTTAGTAAGGGATTGTAAGTTAGATGTTAGAGGATATTTAGGATATTTTTAATTTTCTTAACTTTTTAATAAAGTATTAATAATATATTACCTTACATCCTAAGAAAGAACCACTTATATTTTAGTTAATAGGTTTGTCTTTTACTTATGTCCTATGGGTGTGAAAATAAAAAATAATTCTTCTAACAAGGATGACAAGGAACCCTTATGCAACTTTTGGATGCCCTCAACCAATGACGATGTTCCAATTCACACTCATATGGGGTTTTAACCCAAAAATTGGGGTTATCAACTTTAATTGTGAATCTCTCTCAACTAGGAGGCCTCTCGGGGCATACCACATATCCACATAAAAATGAATAAAAAAATCAAGGAGAATTTAATGAGATCTCCAACCCAAACTCAATGATTTGACCCTTAAAAAAGCCTCGACGAAGTTGGGGTACATCCACAGTCTAGGGAACCCAAACCCTAGGACTTGGGTTTTCAACCATCCAATAGTGGAACTTCCATCTTTATGTAATCTGACAATTACTAAGAAGCGTTCATTAACCATTTGACATTAATGATTGGTTTTTTTAGTCAAAGTCAAACCTAGTCAATTCCATAGGTTGACATCAATGTCAACACCATCCAAGAATTTATTGTCATGCTCATATGAATTAATTTCTATAGTATTTCATGGTGTCCTAATATCCCTGCACAAGTGAAAGAAATTATAAAATTCCTACATTATTGATTCACCCCCTCTCTTAGTAGTGTCATGGCTTCTAACAAATACAGGCCCTTCTACTTCAACTTTTTTGTTGATGGCTAATGTGAGATTGGTCTCAATATCCAAAAATGGTTCCTCTTTAGAATCTCTTTTAACTTTTTGTTTGAATGTTGCTTTTCTTCCTTTCAAACCTTTTCTTCCTTCCAATCTTGACTAAGTCATACATAAAACCTTTTATAAACATGATCATCAATCCATATCACCAAATTAGACCCATTTTCACCTATTAACCTTTTATGTGGACCAATTTTGTGATCATCCTTGATTTCCAAATTAGGACCTCTTCCTTAGAGTCTATTGTAACCCCACCCTATTTTTTGCAATTGATCTTGATGGCTCAAATTAGAGCCAACCTAGTCAAGTTTGTGCATAATAAGGTCCTAATTATAATATTATTTTTGATCCTCAAATTGAGACTCCTAATATCTAGCTAATGTGATATTGTAAGCCTTGTTTTTGAACCTAGAAAAATGGTCAAAAAAATTATTATATCCAAGTTTAATATGGAATACCAAAAGCAGTTTGTTCACTAAAATTATTAACTTAATGCTAAAAGTTACTATTGTATAGAAGCATATACAATGATCACAAAGAGAATTAAACAACCAACATGAAGACTGAAATAATTAAAGAAATTGGAGTTTTAATGGATTACAAAATTGATTACACTAGAATGCACAAAAGGATAATGGATAAAAAAATAAAGAACCAAGAACAATGTGCAAATGATTAAGAAAAAAGATGAACCCAAATTGACACTAAATGATTGTTGGGAAAATAAACTGACTAGTTAAGAAGGGAATCACAATTGTCAAAGAAGTTGACATGATAAAGGAATAAAACCCCTAAGTGGTAGGGAAGCCAACTGAATAAAACTCAAAATCCAAGGGAACCAAATAACAAAGTGAAAGGAATCAAAATGATTATATTTCCTATCCTTCTTTGCGATAAATAAGATAAACTCAGCAGAGGATGGGATTTGGATTGTCCATCTTTGTAGGCTATTCCATGAATAGTTAATAAGGAGAAGCCATTAGTGGTCTCTTTCTAAGAAATCATTATGGTGTACATGCGGTGTGAGATTACTCCCTACGAGTTTATGTTAGAATGAATATAATCATTTTACTTTTGTTTTAGACTATTCTCATACAAATGATACCTGCTTCTTACTATTGTGATTCAATATGTTACTAGTAATGAATTTGAAATGGTTATGGGTTACCCATATGAGGCTAATCATGTTTGATAACTAGTGATTTCACTATTCTGACCATAGTCATTTTATTTTCTAATGGCTAGAACAATTGTTTATTTCATATTCATTTCTTGTTTCCAAATCCTAGCTAGGTATTAGATTATGAAAACATTGCATGATTATTTCTAGGAATACATTGAGGATTTATAATTTATTGCTTTAGATAATATAATATGTAATGATTTTCAAGTCTTGATTTAAAAGAATTCTTTGTGATAAACACTGCAGTCCAATTGAAACCTTTCATTAAGAAGAATATGTGATGTTGTAATTGGAACATTCTCCCTATCAATGTGCTATCACTACATATAAGGAAGACATATATATAAAGAATGCAAAATTTCAATAATTAAACTAATTATGAGATACATTGTATTTCTTCCTTCCAAATGGAAGACCCATATCTAAAGAATGAAAAGCTTTAAATATTCAACTAATTATGAAACACATTGTGTGTCTATCTCTCTCTATATATTACTATTTATTTATAATTGTTATTTATTGAGATATAAAAAGTGGAATGGGGTGGCACGTGTAAGTGGGGAATATATTTCCATAATGGAGAATTAGACTTAGCCTACTCTTGGGTATAATGCCTTGCCTCAAATAACCAGGATGAATTATACTGGTCATATAAGGGACTAGCTCTAGCCTTAGCAAGGGAATTGGTTATATAGCAATTATCAGGGATCCCAATAACACCATTTGACACTTGGTGTTGAACACATCTTCTACTGACATGATCTTAAATTCAATTTTCTTCAGGATCAAACTCTCGTTGTCCTCCTTCTCCAAGTATTCAACTTTCCATATATACAAAGAGCTCAATTCCCTTGTAGACTTAATGGCTAACTAGGTGGTTCGCTTAACCCCCAAGAAATCTTTGTGGTGAATGGGTCCCTTGTTGAAGAACCCATTCACTAACCTTTATTTATCATTAATAAGTAACAACTCTAATTTTAATTCATTTTTTTTAAGTGGGGGCAGGTGGCTCCCCTAAATGCTACATGTAATAGAGAATGTAATGTGACAAAGTCTAGCTATCATTTTCCCCTAGGAATTCATGCAATCAATTGTGCAATGATTTCATGCATCAGAGAATTTGTTTGCGAGATGATGGATCTTGTAAGTGAAACATTACCCATGAGATAGAATCAAATAATTTTGATGCAAAGTAATTTTTCCAGGAATTTATAGCTCAAGATTGAAGTGTTGAAGATGAGAGCAGCTGCCAATTTTCTCAAATTCCATTTCTATTTATTTTGAGTTTTCAACTCACCTACCCTATTTCACTTGTGCACTCTAAGCATAATCATTGATATGGTTGGAAGCCACCCTAGACTCCTAACCAGACCATGTTGCATTGCTCTAGTGTATCCGAGATTTCTTGGCTTTGGTCATCCAACAACGAGGGCAATAAGACTTGTGTGCTATCAAGCAGTTTAACAAGGTACTCTATTCTCAAGCTCCCAATCTGGGTTTTCATTCCTCAAATTGTTTTAATTGGGTTTTTCTAGAATAAGTCCCTTCATGGACATTTCGTGTCCTTTGTCAAAATTTTATTTGCGATATTTGTGAATTTAGGGGTGGAGTTTCATTTCGTTAATTTTATTTCTTTTGAGTGGGCTAAGTTTCATCCTTCGCATAATTTTCTCTGCATATTTTTGGACCTATTGGTCTAGTCTTTGGGTGATTATGTCAATGGTACAACATGTTGTCTTGTTTTCCTTTCTTGTGACTAGTGGGGAGGTTGTCCAACTAGTGGTAAGTTGGCACATTTGGTAGATTGGGAGTTCGTTACTAGCTAACCTCTATGTAGTGCATTGTGCCCCCTACGGAGGGTCTTTGTTTATGTCAATGGTCATTTTTAGTTGGGAACTGGCATACTTCAGAGGAGTTCTAGAGGAAAAAGGAAGGAAGGAAACCATGGATGTATGTATTCTCATCAAACTCATCAGAGAGCTTTCAAAACAAGCTCAATCCTTCTATTATCGTGCTATGTGTGCACGAAAGCCAAATCAATAAGCTACGAGTGAATGCCAATAAAATTGGAGAGAAGATTACAACTTTTCTTTCAACCTATCAAGAAGATGGCTTCTCACCTTAAGAGTCCTTTGCTAATTCAGTGACCCTTGCCATACCTAACCACAACCAAGTGAAGCCGATGTTGAATTCATTGTAATTGACGATGAAACTCTCTCTAGAATGTAATGGAGGCCAAATTAAACTTTTTGATAGAATCCTTTATTAGAATTTACGCATATAAAACCATTTGCTATGTTGTAGAAATAATTAAAAGATAAAGAATAAACTTTTAAAAACCATAAAATTTTCATATAAACCATAAATTTTTAACTATTTTGTTTTTTATACTCCATAATTTTTTGAATTCATAATATTTTCAATATTATCTTCTATCTATCTATATATATAAACTTTCCTTGATAAATTTCTTTATTAGAATTACACATATAAAACAATTTCTATTTTGTAAAAATAATTAAAAAATAAAAAATAAGCTGTTTAAACCATAACATTTTACTTACCTAAATTTATAATTTAGGTGTACTAAACCAGAGTATAATTTTGCTTCATAATTTCATTATCTTATATATATTATTTATATAATTATAAACTTCCTTCATCTGTTGTTGATAATCATCACAATAACAAGGGCTTTTAGTATCGCTTATAACAGTAGAGTGTTTTACATCATAAATTCATCTATATATAGAAATAATATATATATAATTACCGTCATCGTTCCAAACAACTGACAGCGTGGTGTTATTGTTATCCCAGAATTTAAAGTGGTATATGTATGTGTATATTTATATTATATTTATTAATTATTAAATTAATGTGTTTTGTTTTAATTTTTCACTTTCTTTATTATATTTGATGGTGTGATTTGTATTTTAATACAACATTATTATTACATATTATTTTTCATTTCAAAATATTAGATATTTAAGTTGTTAAGGATAGTCAACAGTAATGGGGAGCTCCGTAAAAAAAGAAAATAAACCATTAACCCAAAAAAATTATTAATGTTAAACTAACCCCTCTCAAATTAAAAAAAATATATTAAATATTTTATAAATTTCACACAGTACGTGATAACCAATTAGGTTCACAATGCGGACTTTAACCTTGTGAACTGGAAACTTCAGCTTCAACCTTTACGTATATATAGCATAAGGGTGCACAGAACTAGTGGTTCTCGGTCTCCAATTGGATCTGCTACTAGGTAAAATGCATCTTATTGAACACTAGGGGATAAAAATGGTGGTGTCCTTGTCCTTTCTATTAATGGAATTCCTGCCCTTAGCCCTTGCTTCTATCTCGTTTGCTGCAGATAACTCTCAAAATGAAATTGTACGGATGAATGGCAGTAATGGTAACGCTACAGGAATAAACTCATTGACTTTGTGCAGCCGAGGGGGAAACCTGATTCACTGTGAAAATTCATATACTGAGCTTCATTGTTATGTTTTAGTTATGCATTTTATATCCAGGAGAGAAACTTAAAAGATAACTACCACTCAGATGGCAATATGAATTTAGGGTTACATGTTGACTGTTATGGTCTTGCTTATGCATTTTAAATACAGAAGGGAGCCTTAAAGAAGGGTTACATGTTCATTGTTTATCTTTATGGTTATAGCATTCTAAAGATAGAAGAGAAGACTGAAAATGATAGAAAAGTATGACTGAACGTAGGATTACTGATCTTGAAACACCAAGAACCTTCACGAATGTGAGTCTTCAAAAAAATGATGAAAATTGCGGTATTTTAATGGAAATGCATTTCAAATGTATTGAGGTTAAAAAATGGAGAGTCCATCCTAAAAAGTTCGTTGTTGGTTGTTTGAATCAAGATACGCAGTTTCAGTTTGTCGTTTTAATTATGATAAATAATTTTAGTTGGTGGTTTCAATCTAGATACACAATTATCATAGTTTCTGAGGAGAAGACAAAAAAAAATATAATAAGGTTATACTTACTTTATTTTCATATTAGATTTTGTAACACCAGTGAGACTACTGGCAAATTGATTCCTGCAAACACCAAAATTCCAAAATTCCAGAGTCCAGAATTGATAATAGAGCTTGCATTCGTGTTTAGTATCTTTCATATAGCTTTTCTCTCTGGCTCTATGACCTGTTGTGTAGCAGTTCTGCCTTAGCTATTTTTCTGATCTGCAATATCTCACGTTAATTTCACCATCCTAACAATTAAAATTCTGAGCCATGTTGAGGAGTTGCCAAAGATGTAACTAAGACATAAAAACACTGAATAAAACCTAACCCAAGAAGTTTGCAGTGTAGAGTCCTGTGTCAAAGTTATATGGTACGTATGAAAACCAATGTTTTTTTTGAATGATTTGCATATAAAAGAGTGATGCTATAATGCAGTCAAGATTGCATTCTAGCAATATACAACAAGCTGGCAGCTGGTGCTCTTGTAATATGACTGAACACAACTTCAAGTCAAATCCCCACGACTTTGCAAATTCCAAACCAAACGACTATACATACACTAACAAAACCCTGCAAATTACAGGCGCCAGACCTCAAATCCCAGAAAACTTTATGAAGAGAGAGTAATGTTCTGGACATCAGCCTGTATACATGTAAGAAAACTATAACTAGACAAACTGTCTTATTTCCCTGTGAATGAATCATTTTGAAAGTTTTGTATGAGGAGCTGTGGATTCTGTAGTCCTTTGATGTGTATTTATGGTATATGTGTGCTGTGTATGTTTGTATGGGAGAGCTGTAACAGGAAACTATAAGTTGATTGAAGTAGGCATGTTCCCTGCAACACAAAACTATAATATAGTAGAAGTAGGAATGTCCCAAGGGCTTGTACTCACATTGTCCTTGAAGGCATCAAAGAGATTGGACTGAAATGGTAGAGGAGTTGTCACGTCATTCTCTGATATGGGGAGGCTGCTAAGAATATTGTTCTTCTTGAGCAGAGACTCAGATTGTTGTTGGGCAATGCAAGTACCATCTGCTTGATAATGATCAGGGGAGACATTGTCATCTTGGTGATGTGTTTTAGGGGGAGGAAGTGGCTGTGAAGAATTGTGATCCACAACTGTACTAGGTATCTGCAACATGCAAGTCATGAAATTAAGAGTGTTCTTCACTGAAGGGTCCAGATGAGAAAAATCAAGGGTGTTAGAGAAGTCCAGATTTGGAAACGATATGGATCTGATTCCAGCTGACACAGGCATGGTTGACTTGGCACCCAATTTGTACGTTCCTGCAACCTGTTCTTGGTAATAATTTGAATATTGTAAGTCATCAGTACTGCAGGATCGGATGTGATCAGCTGCCATATAACAGGAAATGTTGGTTGAAGCAGCTGATGTCTGATTAATATTGGGAATGACTTCGTTGAGCCGGTAGTCATTGTTGCTGTTAAAGTTGAGGCCACCCATGTAGTTGTTGTTGCTTGATTCAACCGCTCTGTCAGCCATTGTTGGTGCCCACATATGTGGTGGAGCTCTTTGCGCCACTGTACTTTTCTTGAATATGCGACAGATAGCCCATGAATCCTGCACACAGATCATATGCAATTCAATAGGAATAGTATAAAATGAAATGAAGGGCGTGCAAAATGCAGGGAAGAGTAAATTAAAGATTTGTCTTAATCTAGGAGGCAAATTCCAAATATAGTTTAGGAAAAATATCATGGAAAATTTCTGCAGTGATTGATCGACAAAAGTAAACTTATATTTTTCAATGACAGAAATATACTTATATTTAAAAAGGATAAATAGAGAACCTGAAAAACCAGGGAGAAATTGAAAATATTCGCAACACTCCATAATCCTTTCACCTATATGTTCTCAGCTGGTTCATATTCATACAACTAAAGAAAAGTTTAAAATAGTTTGGCCATTTTTGTGTATAATGGTGTGTGGGATTTTGCTAATATACATAGTTTATAGTTTATTGGGATATACATCAGTTTTAGGTTCACTGGATTTTTTAGCATGTTGCTTTTTTTTAGCACAGGTTTACTGGAATTTTTTAACATGTTGATTTTTTTTAGCACAGGTTCTTTCTAACCCAAGGCACAACCACCCATGACATTTAATTCTAAATGGACTTCCTAAAAAGACTTATCCTCAACTTGTTAAGTATGACTTTACTTCAAATTTAAATAAAATTATAATAAAAATAATTTTATAATTTATTGTATCTATTTATTGATTTATTTTAATTAAATATTAAAATGAAAAATATTGAGCAAAATTTTGTTTTATTAATTAAATCTAGATCTGTAATTTATCTATTTTATTTTTTTAAAACTTTATATTAAATTATTCTATAAATCTATTATAATTAAAATTAAATAAATATAAATATTAAATTGGTATTTACAGTTTTTTTATTATAAAACCAAAAAATTATCTTCCTCTTAACTATTCTCTCATTTAATTTCAAACTCTTACTATAATTTAATTTCAAAATCTTCAACCAAAAAACTATCTTGCTCTTAACTATTCTCTCATTTAATTTCAAACTCTTACTATAGAAATTAATCTCAAATTTATTCAACCATATTACACATAAAAACTAAGATCAAACTGTCCACAACCTTAAATATAAAAGCTTTTAATATTTATAAAAATTAATACCACCTCAATTTCTCTCATTCTATAGTATCTAATATCAGTAGAACATTTGAAAATCTCTCATTGTATAATATCTAATACCAATCAGACATGTGCAAACCTTGTATATGCGTTCATGGTTGCTTTATATTACTCTGGTTTGGTTAAGTATTGTTAAAAGGTTTAGTCATAAAACTCAAAGAATTCAATGGTGTAAGTTGTTTTTGGTATTTAATAGATTTGAATAATAAGTTTATTAAACAAAATAAAAGGTTTAGGCAAAAATTGAAAAATCATTTTTACAGTTGCACTGTTATTTAATCATTTACCAATTTGGAACTCTAAAAATCCCATTATATATTCATAACTAATTGTTTGAAGTTTTCAAACAGCTTCATCTGATTGAATAGTAATCTAACTATTGAAATCTATTCAGCTATGATTTTTGATAGGGAGAAAAATAAATATATAAATTTCAGAACCACTAGTGTTTCAATTAGTGGAATTTACACCTTTATTTTTTAAGGAAAACACAAATTTGGAAAATAAGATATTTTTATCTAGATTACAGATTGAAATATTTCAGAAATTTAATGAACAAGAATAAAGCTAAACAGTTGACTTTGGTTCTGTTAATTGTATTTTTAAAGCATTCCAAAATCTGCAATCTCAGATTAAAAATGTTGCAAAACTTATTGAAGAAATTCTATTTGTGAAATCTGACTTAACCAGTTTTCAACTAGTCTATTTTTCATTTTTTGTTATTTTTGCTGAAAATAATGTTACAACTTACATTAGGGGGGAGATCCTTGTCCATAGATCTTTTGCAGGGATTAGAGACTGCGACTGTGGGTAGGCGGAATTCATGCATCATCCAGTCTGTCTTAGTCCCTTTGGCTGCCCTCCCTTTGTAAAATACCAGAGATTTCTTGAGACCTATACATTTGGTTCCATCAGAAGAGTAAATAGGCCTGTCTGTTCCAGTGGCTTTCCAAAAACCTGCACTTGTGACTCTGTTAGGTCGGTTGCTGTTGCGGTATTTCCTGTCACGGGGACAGTAAAAGTACCATTCCTTCTCTCCGATGGTAGCCATCTCTTCTTGTAAAATTGCAAGCAAACCCACATAACACAGTGAGATTTATTGAAAAAAGTGAAGTATATATTCACAACAGCAATCAGCCTAAAATGTTTATATATTCACAACAGCACTAAGAAGTATATCTATTTAGATCACACTGAATTTAAATTTAACTTGCAAATTCTGGAAATATTTCAGACTCTTATGGCCAAAACAAAGATTGAATGAGAATATTTTTGAAATCTAAAAGATGGCTTTCCATTATGATTTCAAAGCTATAAATATTGAAAATATTTCAAAATTTTATTGACAAGATTAAATGAGAATATTTTTGAAATCTACATAGCTATCCCAACATGATCCCAAAGCTATAAATTTTGAAAATATTTCAAAATTTTATTACAGGATTAAATGAGAATATTTTTGAAATCTACACTCAAAATAAAGATAGCTTTCTGATCATGATCCCAAAACTAGCCAAAAATAGACGGGATGAGGAGTTAGGGAACAAAGAAAACATGGCTTTCAGATCATGATCCCAAAGCTAATAGTAGATGGGATTAGAAGTTAGAGAGACAGTGAAAGTGAAGCTTATTTTTCACTTTCAGCATCAGACAAAGCATTTTAAAGAGGGAGTGAAGGTTAAGCACCTAATCAATAATCATTATGCTAAAACTTAAAAGTGAATCTTATAAAACTTTCACAGAGGGAATCCTAACACACCAACCAAGCAACCACTGTTACAATACAAAGTGCACCACACAAAATCTTTGACAGGAGGAAGGGGGAGCCAAGCAAAGTACACAATACGAAATCTTCACAGAAACAGAGAAATTTAACTGTTAAAAAAGAAAAGATAGATTAAAACAACGTACTTGGAAGGTCCCAGGGATCAAACTTGTAGATATCCAGCTGCTTGATCAGCTCAATTGACAGAGGCCGTTGCTGCACCTTTCTACGTAAATAGAATGTAACTAGTTCCTCGTCAGTAGGATGGAACCTGAAACCTGGGAGCATTATCTCATCTCCCTGGTCTAATTCGTTCTTTTTCTCCATAACTTCCTTTTTTTTAACCCTGTGTTATAAGGCTTTTCAGTCTCATAAACAAGCCTGGAACTAGGGTTCTCGTGCCCTAATTCAATGATGGCGTTGATTGTTGCTGGGCTTCTCCAATCATTTATGGAGGCTAGAAGGGCTTACCAGCGATGGTTAGGGCGTGCTTCTGGGGCTGTTCAGTATAAAACCCGAACCGTGTCTGCATGCGCAGGAAGCTCTGGTCTTTCAGTAAACAAAATTCCCATGAGCAGGGTGCCACGAACGTGGGAGACACAGCCACCGCATACTTTCCCTTCCAAATATCCTGTGAAGCTTCTCTCTGCCATACCCAAAAGGCCAACTTCATTCACGACACCGTTCCCAAGACCAATTGATTGAAATAGATTACAGTTTGTGGTTCTAAAATGATTTTTTCCCTATATCTCTCTCACATTCAACGAGGAGATTATTGAAAATTGTGAGCAACTGTGGATTCTTACGTGGTATTATTCATCAGCCATATAATATAGGATCGAATCCCATGGGCTGCAATTTCAAGGTACCTATATCCTTGATTGGGATAATGGGTATTAAAATTGTTTCGATTCCAGTCAAATTTTGTTGAAACTTTAACGGAAACCATAATTTTGTGGCAATCGAGCTTCATTAATTGATGAATTTGGCCATCCCAGTGTTAATCCCTCATGCGATGAATTCAAAATCCTAAAAAACTTAGTAAAATATGTGATATATAATGGATTTAAAGATCATTGACTAAGACTAAAACAGTTCTAACTATTTAATATTGCTTTCAAGTGATTTAATAAATCAACAAATTTATTTCCAATTATATTTAATATTGCTTTGAAGTGAGTTAATAAATCAACAAATTTATTTTTTTTGGAAGTGACTTTAGTTTTCTTGAATTTGCAAGGTTTTGAGAATTTTTATGATGTTTCTGTAAATTTACTATCAAAATTTTATTTTTCAAATGGAATTAATTTTTTATATAAATTTGTTTATAGGTTTTTGGATCAATAGTGATTATATATTCGACTTGGTGATGAAAATATAGTTTTGACAAATTTACAATTTATTTTTATAAATTTAAATCAAATTAGTATTTTTTTCTTTTTTTTAATATTTATATATTCATCATGCCAATATATACATTCTTGGGTGTATTATTCATGGTTTTTGTGCGAGGTCAAGTGACAAAAATTTCAAAAATTTCAAATGTTGGTGAGCTATTGTTCAATCTTCTAGTTTTATATACAATTCATTTAATCTTATAATAAAAACCAGTCCTTGTTGTGTTTATATCCATTTAGGAGAAACATATTTCCAAAAAAAAGAGATAGAAAAGGAGATTACATATGAAATTCCATAGAGTCTATTTCTTGCCCATCACTAAACTCATATATTCCTGATTGTCCCAGAAAACTAAAGGGTCCCTTTTGATAGAGCATTAGCCTCATAGTTGAGTACTCTAAATATATGGCTGTAGGTGATCCATTTAAAGGAGGAAGCAAGCAGCTGGATTTCTTGAAGCAGCAACTCCAAACCAATAAACTTAAATCAAATTTATTTTTAAATAGCTTTGATTTTGTTTTCCCTGGTTTTGGGAAAAATATAGAAATGATAATTTTTAGATGTTTTAATTGCATTTTTAAATGTATAAATAAATATAAAGCTTCTAACAAATTAAAACCACTCAAATTATGAAACTGAATCATTCAAAAACTAAAACTCTAAAAAAAAAAATTGATAAAAAAATATATCAAAAACAAAGAAAAGCAGAAAAGTTAAACTACTTATCTTTATTACTGATTTTAAAAATATTCTAAAATTTAATGAATTAAAAGAAGCTAGATCAAACCATTGATTTAGCTCCAATAAATGAATCCTTAATACTCCTAAAATCTGAAATCCACCATCTAATTAAATTCAATTAATTTTTTCTCTATTAATTTAATCCATCAAGCTCCAATAACCCCCTTCCCCATCTGTCAGGGCTTTATGTAATAAATAGCAGATCGTGTAACCTGGGGCTGAGCATCCGTCTCGATGGAAGACAAATTCTTTGTGAACTAAAGTACCCATGGACTCCCGTTTGACCCTCGTTTTGCATGTATTTGTTTATTCATGTGGATCATGGGTGCAGTCAATGTGGCCGGAGAGCAGCAATAAAATAGCAGAAGATCCAGCTGGAGTTAATAAGAGCATTGGGATGTTCATACTCAACTTTGAAAACACTCTCAGCTTATATTTAAAGTTCCCTTAAAGTAGCAATGGCCGTAAAGTGGCTGTACACTGTCCAGCAGGGCTAAATCTATGTACCTCAAAACCAGGGGACACTGGCATTAAAGATATTATCTTTTCTTCCAGATTACTCACAAGTGTAGGGTGATATTTGTTATTCTAATGTTTGAAATGACCAGCTGCACGACTGTCGTTATGAATTCCTAGATCATAGGAAATAGAAACTTCATGTATGGAACTGGCCTGAAAATTATCGTAAATGTATCATTTTCTGGATATGAAATTATCGTAAATGTATAGTTTTTTAATGAACTGTGGTATGATAGAGTGGAAATTATTGTTTTTTTAATATGTTTTTATAGTGTGAAAGTTTATTATAATTTAGTTGTCAAATCAGTATTGAGAATAGTTATTTTTGGTTATTATCTATTAGTGAAGGCTGATTCATCACTGTTATTCAAAGAAAATCAAGATATTTTATCTGAAATAACTCGCTGGTGGTTTTAAGGGGGCAGGCTTTCACTCCTGCTAGATGCTTTTGGATCTGGGTCTTGAGTGGTTAGCCTGTTTCCTTACTTCCAAGGAAACCTAGCTCATAGCCAAACAGAAACAGTGTTAAAACATACTCCTCCCCAGTGTTTTTTAATATTAATTTGCTTATGACTTTTCATTGTTTATGAATTTTGATAAAGTCTAAAATGAAATTATAACTTGTCTTTAGTGAGAGTGTTTTTACTTTCCATGCCCAACCAAAAATTTAAAGTGAAATCTTGATTTGCGTTATTTAAACTAGTTTTTGTACTGGATTTATGGATTCAGCAGCTTGGAAAACCCCTAGAGCACTTAAATTGTGCAGGAGTTAGCCATCAAACTTGTGATTTCAATAATTTCCTACTTGATTTTAGAGAAATTAGATAACAAAAACCCATCAAAAATTTTTTTAGCTCAAACCCATATAACCTATCAATAAAAAAACCAAATCATTATATGTAATGGTTTATTATCTATCCAATATGCCAGTATAAATATTTTCATATTCAATGAGTTAATGTAATGAATAATGGGCGGTAAACTCACTGGCTTCCAACTTCCTTCATCAAATTTATATACTTCATTAATTAAACTGCATTTTCTATCCAATCACAACTATCAATGGAATAGATGAAGTCGTCTCTCGGAATTTGCAAAGAACATGGAAAGTCATATGGCCTGGAAAATTTTCTATCGGTAAAATTCTTTGTCAAAATGCGTTAAACTAATGATGATCTTTGGACAGGGATTGAGAAAAAAACAAAAAAATTGAATCTTGACTAAAGTTCGATACTAAAATTAATTTTGGTACCAGTGTTATAAATAAATGATAAACATTATCTTAATTGATAAACATTATTTTAAAATTAAATTAGTTTTATATAAATAAATGATAAACTTGGTGGAGGTATTTTTATTTAAAAAATTAAAATAAAATGCATGAAAAGATATTGTGAATTTACTAAAATTAATTATACTAAAAATAATTAATTTGATATGGTTAATGTAAATAAATGATAAACATGG
>APFE031048742.1:203276-230084 GCA_000404065.3 Pinus taeda | reverse complement strand
TAAAACTGTATTAGTAACAATATAAAAATTATAGAAATTCCTATATTAAAAAATTTATTTCCAAATTAAAAAATAAAAGAAAAAAACATAAAAATAATAAACCCTAATAAAACTACTGCAAATCTATTCCAAACACTAAAATTACAGAAAACGAAATTGATAATGCATTTAGCATTTAAACTCATCTCTTAATTTTAATTTCAATTCACATTCCCTCTCCTCATATTCTCTGCACCTATGAAAATTACAATTCCCTCGCTTGAAATTCTCTGCACTCCCTGCACCTATGAATCACTAAAATTATAAACCTTAATTTTCAACTCTCTTTGCATATGTTTTAATCAGTGACCCACACTGAGTGACTTTCACAACTTCCTAGAGTTCCACACAACTGTAACGCCAGCAAGAACTGAATGTAAGGTGCTGGCATTGGCACAATCAAGAATTTTCTCAGTTTACTAATCTACAAGACTCCGAGTACGCATAAGTAAATAATGAGGATCAGCTCTCTGCATTGAATACAGTGCTTCATGGGGAAGAACGAGCAGAGCCATGGGACTTGACAATCCATAGGGACTCAATTGGGACTCGAGATTCCAATAATTTCAGATGGGTCCTCACCCTCAACCTCATGTGCGCCTGCATGCATATCAATTATATCGATCACCATCTACTCACTCACCGTGTGTTGTTCAAATGAGTGAATTGTCTTGGGAAACCGGGCTGCCTCACATGGCGGGCACTGAACTACGAGCAGCAACGGGTCGCCTCACGTGAAGGGTACCACAAATTAGGGTTAGCGAACGAGAGAGTTTTCCACAGTGTCCGCGCGGAGGAGAACAGTGGGGTAAATGCATATGGTGGGTGAAGAATCACAAGTATTAATCCATCCATCATGATTTTCTACACCCCTCCTCGTTAACTGTGGGGCTCTCTTGACTTTCTCGCTCCCATTCATTTGATTAACCATTTCACACCACGGGTTTCTACGTCAGGTGATGCAATTGCAAACCTAAACGTACATTCCAAGCTAAACCGAAGTATCATCTGATACTTTGCTTCAAATTCACTACATGGATGGACTTATTTGAATCGAAACATATGGGGGGCGCCTGCATCGATAACCCATTGGACCGCCGGTTCTCGAAATGATCACACAGTCAAACTATGATACAGGCAAGCCTCCCAAGGCACCGTCTCTCCTGAAATCATGCTCATTTACCATTTTGTATTAGCCATAACCGTACTCTATGGAGTTCAGGATCTACTTAGACGCTCTAAACTGCTGCCATGGCTCATGATCCCAGACAACTCATATATATATATATACACTATTTATCAGAGAAAATAAACATGGTTTTAGAGTTATAGTTTTATTAATGCAATGGTGCAGGATATGCCCATTCTTGATTTCTACTGCCTTGGCTTAGTGTATTAATGGAGTTATAGTTTTAGAAATATTGGTTATCATATCTTAATTTGAGACAATAGTTGAAAAGAAGTATCACTTGTGCTTTTTATTATCATATCACTTAGATAAAGTATTAAGTTCATAACAGCTAGCCGTATTATATATTATTGTGTGTAGGTTAGTAATTTACATGAAGATTCACAAGATTATGGTTTTTATTATATATATATATATAATTTAATGGATGAAATTAAAAGTTTGATATTTATTTTTGAATAAGGATTTCATCTTATACACAATTTAATATGTGAAATTAAGGGTTTACAAATTATTTTTATTTCCTTCCGTCACTCTTGTCTTGATAATACAATTTCTCAGCATTACAAATTGTTTATAGTTATTTTGATTGCTAACTAAGCCATTTAATTGATATGGTTGTGGTAGGAGTAAATATGGTTGATAAATATAGATTGATGTTAATTTTCCCCATTTAAAATTAATGTTAACTTCGATACAATGTCATTTGTCACTTGATAATTTGGATTAATTGTATTAAGTGAGTGTGAAAAGGTAAGTGTCGATTTACATGATGTCATTTGTTATTTGATAATTTGTATGGTAATTTTATAATTATATTAAGTAAATATGAAAAGATAAACATGAATTTAGAGGTGTAAGTTAATATTTGAAATTTCATCAATTGATATAGAGGAGACTACCATAATATACCAAAATCTTTCATTTATTATCATAAGATAAAAATTTGCATTAAAAGAAAATTAATATGCAAATGTTTAATAAGAAGATAAACAATCACATTATAAAGTGTTCATCTAAAGATATCAACCACTTTTAATGTGCTTTTGCTATTAATTAAAATTTATTCCTTCAAATCAGAAGTATGTAATTGTGATTGAGAGTTTGTAGTTTTGGGATGATGTTTTGGAATTTTTAGCCAATTTTGTATTATAAAAATGGTTTGGTCTATAAGTTTAATTATTAGTTTTTTATTTTTTTTTTAACTTGGTAATATAATTTTTTGTGATATTATTATTTTTATTACATAATGTATTTTTATATTAACATAAATTAGATTTAAAATCTTAAATTTTTTTATATGTTTATAGTAATTCAAATTTAACATTATAACCAATTATATTTTTATTTTGTGAAATTTCAAAAAATTATTTTGGCATTATAACATTTTTTTATTAATTTTAATATTTTTTTACTCTGGTTATATATTATATATATATGTATTTAAAAATTTTTCAAAAATTACATGTCTTTCTAGATGTATTTACATTTTATTATATAATTTTAATTATTATATGGTATTATTATTGTATTTTATATATTTTAATTATAATTTTTTTTTTAAATATTATAATTATTTTTTAGTAAAATATAAAGATAAAATATGCAAATATATATTATTAAATTTGAAGGTAGAATATGTATTTTGAAATCGAAATGTATGGGTTATTCTTAAATTCATTTTACTTGACAGTTTATGCTATTTTGGTGTTAAATTAATGCACTGAATCAATTTGATTGGTATTGTTTATTCAATTATCTAAATCAATTTTAATTTTGTTCTCAATTATTTTTACCAAGTTTAATTATCATTCTTAATTTTATTTTGTTTTAAAAGCCAAAACAATGTTGCTAAGTATTAATTAAAAGATTTTGGTGCAGTTTGTTAAAAGACTAAAGAAATAGTTGAATTAACTTCTGAAAATAGTTATAATTGTTTCTTCATTTTTTTTCCTTAAGAGGAAAAAGGACAAAACCCTAGGGTTGAAGAACTGGACTGTGTTGAATTCTTCCTAGAGCTGGCAAAAAAACTTAACCAATGGGAAAGAAAACAGTTGTGGGGTACAAGACTTGAGGCTGGATAGAATCCTGCGGCCCAAGGTACCCAACTGCTCCTCACTGTCAAAAGTGGAAGAGCTAGGAGGGGGAATCTGGACATAATTGCCAGTTCCAAGGCTAGGTGGTGAGACCTTCCAAGTTTGAAGGCTAGGTGGTGAGACCTTCCAAAATAAGAGTTACATGCATAACAAGAAAACAGATAAGTGATATTACTACATCAATCATTATTATTAGGAAGGGATAGGTTGTTTACTATTATAGTAAGAAGTACATGAATGTACTAATAGTAGTAATTAGTGTTTATTGATTTCTGAGTAGAGTAGGTTGCTCTATCTTAATACCATGCATTATTAGCAGTGAAGTATGCAAAAGTAGTAAAATATGCTAGCTCACTCAACAAGATAATTTCAATAAACAAATTTATGATTGAATTCAAAAGGACAGGCTAAGCACTAACCATAACACACTATTCCTTTTTGTCTTTTTTATTACCTATAATATTGGTTTTGCATAGTTTGTAGAGAAAGCACATGTCCACACAATATATATATAAACCCAGTTCTTAGATTATATTCTAGTAATCTTTTTATCGAATGGCGGAAGGAAACTTTAAAGGAAATTTTATAAACATGAACAACAAATACCCTACAGCTTATATTACTCATGGTTGTTGGTTTAGGGTTTATCAGTGCTCAGATGAGTTCAAGAAGGAACTCACCAAGAGCCAAATGTCCCGATACTGCTTAATATATGAGCTTCTGAACCAATAAATATCAACTATAGAAAACGTTGTTTAAGAATTCCGTATATCATAACCAGAAAAATTTATAGAAGCTGAAATACCATGACGGGCCATAAATAATAGATTAACCAAAAAATAAAAATTTCAGGCCATGAAAAGTCTTGTAAGTTTCCACAGAAATAATGCATGGAAAGAATTAACTAGTCCCAGTACCGTATTGGCATTTTCACAGGCTGATAGTTCATAAAGAATTTAAATACATTCTTAATCAAAAGGCATATATTATGGCCGTAGCCATAAACCCTATCTAGCACTATTCCTTGAAAGCTCCATCACAGGAAACTCAGCTCAAAGAACTCAAGGAACAAATGAATTTAGATTCCAAACCCACCTGGAAAGTGAAGAAAGAAGCAGGGTTAAATATGAAGGACGCCTTCCAAAAGCCACATGTTGAACGAAGGGTTTGAAGCATCTTCAACAGGCTTACCTACATCATAAAGGTCGTTAATCAAAACCTGCAACCTTGTAAGGATCTTAAATGCAATATGAAAAACTGATGGTAAACAAAAATGGCTTACCTGAATGAGAGTTGGCCATCCCTCAAAGTGACAGTAGAACTTGCCAATACACCAGACAGACTCAACAAATGATAATGAATCATGAACTCAAATGTCAATACCATGAATATGAAACATTGTTTACCTCCTGCTGCCGCGGAATCGACGTTCTCCACCATGATGTTGGAGTCCATGCCATAACCTTTACATATGCTCCTGAGCAGCCCAAAAACCCATCAGATACCATTATGAACCACCTCAGTGCATTTAACATTAACAGAAGAAACTTATTGAGGAAATGTTGAAGAAATCGTGACAAGAGGCCTACAAGCACTTGGAGTTTCGAATAGAAGCATAACAAAATGATGCACCAGGTCGTAATCGCAAAGCCAAGAGCCAAGTTGGGTCATGAGCAAATGAACCTCCCTCATTGTCGAGAAGACCATTATATGGCCCCGCCAAGACAGAAGCATCGTGACCATAGATCCAAGCAGATCCACTGGCGGATGGGAAGCCAAGTGTGATACCTTGAGACCTTCCCAAGTAGTTTTAGTTAAGAACATTAACACCAAACCTAATGACTAGCATTAATGTTTCCGACACAAAGCTCGAACTGAACAACTCTCGAACATGCAAGAAGCCTCTATGATAGGAGATATCACAAGAAGCATGCCCAGGATTAATGTTGCCTTGGACGATCATCAGCCAGAATATAAGCCCACCATGATCGAATGTGAAGGTATGATTTCTGATCAACCTGTTTCTATTTTGTTGGATCCAGGTGCTAGCCTAATCTATGTTAGTCCTAAAGTGGTAGAAAAGTGTCAGTTGCAAAGCAGCAAATTTAAGAAGTCTTGGCTAGTTCAACTAGTCACCAGAACAAAAAGAAAGATGTCTACAGAAACAACAAACTACCCTATAATAGTTTCAGGACAACCTATCCAAGTTGATCTAAATATCCTTCCCCTAGGTTCATATGATGTATTAATAGGGATGGACTGGCTAGAAGGTTGTTGATCCTTGGAGGATTGTAAAGAAAAATCTGTCAGTTATCTTACCGAGTCAGGACAATGAAAATAAATTTAAGGAATCAAGAAAAATATAAAATTACGCCCTATTACGGCTAACCAGCTCGGAAGATGCATAAGAAAAGGCTACCAAATCTATGTTGTCTAGGTAGGGTACAACAATGACAGGAATAAGATGACCTCCTTAGAGAATATTCCTGTAATTCAAGATTTCATAAACGTATTCCCTGAATCCATCCCTGGGTTGCCGCCAAGACGAGATATCGATTTTACCATTAGTTAATGCCTGGAGCAGCCCTTGTTTCAAAAGCCCCCTACCGCATGAGCATTCCTGAATTAACAGAACTTAAAATTCAGCTTCAGGAGCTATTAGATAAAGGGTACATTCGCCCTAGTGTCCCCTTGGGGAGCCCTATGTTATTTCTACGAAAAAAGGATGGGACCTTAAGATTGTGTATTGATTATCGTCAGCTAAATAAGTTGACCATCAAGAATAAGTACCCTTTACCATGTATCAATGATTTATTTGATCAAGTGCAGGGAGCTAGTGTGTTTTCAAAAATCGATTTAAGGTCTGGTTACCACCAGATCAGAATAAAGGACAACGACATCTACAAAACCACATTCCAAACTCGTTATGGAAATTATGAGTTCGTGGTACTACCTTTTGGCCTTACCAATGCTCCAGCCACTTTCATGAGCCTAATGCGCGGCATTTTCCATCCATTTCTAGATAAATTTGTACTAATTTTTATTAACGATATACTAATCTATTCAAAAAATCAGGAGGAACATGAGCAGCACTTGAGAACAGTATTGCAAATTTTGTGGGATAACCATCTGTACGCAAAGTTTAGTAAGTGTGATTTTTATAAAGATCAAATCCAATACCTAGGCCATGTTATATCAGCAGATGGAATAGTGGTGGATCCAGAGAAGATCAAAACAATTATGGAATGGACCACATAGAAAAACATTGCAGACATAAGATCTTTCTTCGGCTTGGCAAGGTATTACCGTCGATTTATTAAAGGCTTTTCAAAAATAGCCTTTCTGATGATTTCCCTTCATAAAAAGGGGCCTACTTTCCACTGGACAACAAAATGCCAGCAAAGTTTTGAGTAGCTAAAAGAACTGCTTACAACAGCTCTGGTGCTATAAGTAGCAGATCTGAAAAAATCCCTTGTAGTGTGTACAGATGCAAGTAAAGAGGGTTTTGGTGGAGTATTAACTTAGGAAGGAAAATTCATTGCCTATGAGTCACATAAACTGAAGGATTATGAACAACGCTACTCTGCTTATGATTTGGAGTTGACCACGGTGGTGCATGCATTAAAAATGTGGCGACACTATCTTTTGAGGAAGAAATTTATGTTACTAACTGACCACAACAGTCTGACAAATTTATTTAATCAATCTAGTTTAAATGTGCGGTAGGCTAGATGTACCGCATTCTTGACCGAATTTGAATTTGACATGAAGCACCTCAAAGGAAAAGAAAACCGGGTAGCAGATGCTTTAAGCAGAAAAATACATTACATCTATGAAGTACATTTTAGTCAAACACATTCTAGTCTGCCAAAGGTTATCCGAGAGGCATCCCTCAAAGATCCAGAATATGCATTCCTATGGTAGTAAGCTTTAGAAGCTCACGCAAAATGGGAACAGTGTGAGTATGCAATTAACCCCGACAAATTGTTAATGTTCAGAAACAGAATTTATTTTCCTAACCAAAACTATGTGAAGTGGATGTTATTAGATGAGTTTCATAGGAAGCCTGACGCCGCCCACCTGGGATATCAAAAACTATTTTCAGCTATCAAGAAAAGTTATTTCTGGCCAGGCTTAAGAAAATATCTAGCTAAATATTTATCCAAATGCTTGGAGTGCCAATTAGTGACGGTAGAACATCAACATCCTGCGGGTTTGCAATAACCATTACCCATTCTGGAATGGAAATGGGAGATAATCACTTTAGACTTTATCACTGGATTACCCCATACTAAAAAGAAACATGACTCAATCATGGTTGTGGTGGACAAGCTGAGCAAGACTGCTCATTTCATTCATGTAAAATCCACCTATACAATAGTGGAGATTGCAAACATATTTATGAGAGAAATATTCTGACTATACGGAATACCATGAGTGGTGATCTCGGAAAAAGATGTAAATTTACTTCTGTGTTTTGAAAAACTCCCTTTGCGAGGTTGTGTACCCAGATCCATTTCAATACTACCTACCATCCCCAGACAAATGATCAAACAGAGCGAGTGAATCAAGTCTTAGAAGACATGCTGAGAATGTTTGTAATGCAACAATTGCAGAAGTGGGAAGATTACCTCCACTTGGTAGAATTTTCCTACAATAATGGACATCACGAATCATTGGGTATGATCCCTTTCGAAGTACTATGTGGAAGAAAGTGTCGGGTACCCACGGACTGAACAGTCTAGATAATAAATTGGCATTGGGCCCTGATATGTTAGTAGAAATGGAGGCCACCATTAAGAAAGCTCACCAAAACTTAAAATCGGTACAAGATAATAAAAAGGTGTATGCAGATAAGAAGAGGATGCATAAAGAATTCTAGCTAGGGGATCATGTGTATTTGAAGGTCAAACCCCGGAAAATCACCTTACAATGGAAAGGTTGTGCAAAGTTTGCACCACAGTACTGTGGGCCTTTTCAGATTTTAGAATGGATTGGGCCCATAGCATACAAGCTAGCAGTTATGGGCCACATCCGAGTCCACAATGTCTTTCTTGTATCTTTATTAAAAATATATGTATACGACCCTCAGCATATTATTAACTGGGAAAGTATTCAGGTAATGATAAAATGAAATCAATATGTTAAGAATTGTTGTTATCGGAATTTTTCTGACAACAAATTATAATTGTGTAGGTAGAACCCGAGGGAGAATTTCTGGCAGAGCCTCTTCATATCCTCGATCGGAGAGAAACCAACTTGAGGAAGCGAGCCATCACCCAAGTTAAAGTGCAGTGGAAGCACTTTGGCCTGGATGAGGCTACTTGGGAAGAAGAGGAAGTCATGCGAAAATCTTATCCTACACTGTTTACGTAAAGGAAGAACACCAGGATGGTGTTCCTCTCAAGAGGAGGGAGCTGTAACATATAGTGGTACATCCTCAATTGTTTTTACCAAGTTTAGTTATCACTGTTAATTTTACTTTGTTTTAATCTGAATTATTAAAACTATTAGGCTGAAAATCTAGAACAATGTTGCTAAGTATTAATTAAAATATTTTGGTGCAGTTTGTTAAAAGACTAGAGAAATAGTTGAGTTAACTTCTGAAAACAGTTATGATTGTTCCTTCATTTTTTTCCCTTAAGAGGAAAAAGGACATAACCCTGGGGGGGTTGAAGGAACTGGACTGTGTTGAATTCTTCCTAGAGTTGGAAAAAAATTCTTAACCAGTGGGAAAGAAAAATGTGATAATAGTTGTGGGGTACAAGACTTGAGGCTGGATAGAGTCTTGACGCCCAAGGTACCCAACTACTCATCACTGCCAGAAGTGGAAGAGATCAGAGGGGTAATCTAGATGTAATTGCCAGTTTCGAGGCTGGATGGTGAGACCTTCCAAAATAAGAGTTACATGCATAACAAGAAAACATATAAGTGATATTACCACATCAATCATTATTATTAGGAAGGGATAGGTTGTTTACTATTATAGTAGGAAGTACATGAATGAAAGCACATGAATGTATTAATAATATTAATTAGCGTTTATTGATTTCTGAGTAGAGTAGGTTGCTTTGTCTTAATACCATGCATTATTAGCATATATATATTTATAACTGAAGTATGCAAAAGTAGCGAAATATGCTAGCTAACCAGGCAAGATAATTTCAATAAACAAATTTATGATTTAATTCAGAAGGACAAGCTAAGCAAGAACCATAACACATTATTCCTTTTTGTCTTTTGTATTCTCTTTTATACTAATTTTGCACAGTCTATAGAGAAAGCACACGTCCACACACACAATATATATATACCCAGTTCTTAGATTATATTCTAGTAATATTTTTATCAAATGGCAGAAGGAAACTTTAAAGGAAATTTTATAAACATGAACAACAAATACCCTACATCTTACATTGCTCATGTCTGTCGGTCTAGGGTTTATTAGCTCTCGAATGAGTTTGAGAAGGAACTCACCAAGAACCAAATGTGTTAGTACTGCTTAATCTATGAGCTTATAAACCAATACATATCAACTATAGAAAAACTTAGTTTAAGAGTTTTGTATATCATAACCAGAAAGATTTATAGAAACTGAAATACCACGACGGACCGAAGATAATAGATTAACCAAAAAATACAAATTTCAGACCATGAAAGTCCTGTAAGTTTCCACAAAAATAATGCATGGAAAGAATTAACTAGTCCCAATACTGTATTAGCATTTTCACAGGTTGGCAGTTCAAAAAGTATTTAAATACATTCTTAATCAAAAGGCATATATTCCAGTTGTAGTCAAACCCTATCTAGCACTATTCCTTGAAACCTTCGTCATAGGAAACTCGGCTCGAAGAACTCAAGGAACAAACAAATTCATATTCCAAACCCACCTGGAAAGCGAAGAAAGAAGCAGGGTTTAATATGAAGGACACCTTCCAAAAGCCACATGCAAAACGAAGGGTTTGAAGCATCTTCAACAGGCTTACTTGCACAATAAAGGTCGTTAATTAGAACCTACAACCTTGTAAGGATATTAAATGCAATATGAAAAACTGATGATAAACAAAAATGGCTTACCTGAATGAGAGTTGGCCATCCCTCGAAGCGATGGTAGAACCTGCCAATACACTAGATAGACTCAGCAAATGATATTGAAGCATGAACTCAAATGTCAATACCATGAATATGAAACATTGTTTACTTCTCGTTGTCGCAGAATTGAACTTCTCAACTAGGATGTTGGATTTTGTGTCGTAACCTTTACATATGCTCCAGAGAGGCCCAAAAACCCATCAGATACCATTATGAACCACCTCAGTGCATTTAACATCGAAAAAAGAAACTTATTGAGGAAATGTTGAAGAAATCGTGACAAGAGGCCTACAAGCACCTCGAGTTTCGAATAGAAACATAACAGAAAAATGGACTAGGTCATAATCGCAAATCCAAGGGCTAAGTCGGGTCATGAGAAAATGAACCTCCCTCACCGCCGAGAAGACCATTATACAGTCCTACCGAGTCGAAAGCATCGTGACCATAGATCCAAGCAAATCCAACGGAAGATGAAAATCCAAGCGTGATACCTCGAGACCTTCCCAAGCAGTTGTAGTTAAGAAAATTAATGCCAAACCTAACGACCAACATGAAGAGTAACGGGTATAGCAAGAGAGGCCCTCGGGGCTCTTCTGCCTTAATGAGGAGAGGTCGGCCCAAGGATGATCAGCTCGAGGCGAGTTAATGCAAGCCACAGCATGGCGGTCTACGTGGAGACCCAGTGAGATAGAAGCAACATTAAACTCTAACCTTCACTCAGTCATGCAAATGAGCGTTAAAACAAGATTAACAACTTTGTATGAATCCATATATTAATGAGTTGGTTCATAACCGAAGCAATTGCATAGTTACGTTACCCAATAAATTTTATTTTTCTTATTATTTTGAGATATGAATGTTACAAATATCATAGAAATCAATACACTATATTATTTTGTGTTATATAATTGTAAAAAAAATGAAATTGATTGATTTTTTGATAAAATTATTTTATTGTTTTAAACTATTTTATATTATATTAATTAAATCAATGCATGGTATTATTTTGTATTGTGTTATTATTGAGATCAGTATAACTAATTTTTTTACATCATTTTTCATTATTGCATCTCACAATAAATGAACCTTATTGTTTTGTGTTATTTCATCATTAAAATCAATGCAAATGTATATTACTTATGCATTTTATCATTTCTAAAATCATCTCAATTCCATGATTTCTCTAAATCATTTTTAATTATATCATCAATGAAATCAATATAATTTATTGTCTTGTATTATATTATTTCCAAAATCAATGTAGATACTAAATGATTGGTATTGCATTCTTTTTTTATTTTAATGGTTGGAACATGTGAATAGTGTAAACCCATACCCCCTAAAATTTGAAACTTACTTCATTTCGCTAACCTATTAAAACATAATTATATATCTTAAGATAACCCTCTTCTTTTTTTAATTCATCTAATCTATAAATGTAAGGCAGAAATATATATATTTACATGATCGGAGGAACTATAGGCACTAACATTCTTGGAGGAGCCAGGTAAACAATGTGTAATATTACCATAAAGAGTTAGAGAAGTTAGCACTAGTCCATTAAACAAAAAATAAATAAATAAATACTTGGTTCTTTCCTAAGGGAAGCTAGGAAATATATACAAAATTTAAATTAAGTTGTTTATGGCCATCCTACCATATGGGAAACCAAGTTGGTCTTGTTTTCTTTATTAAAAGATAATTGTAGTATGGCATATATGCGGAGTCGTGTTGATAAAAATATGCAAAAGTAAAACCTTGAGAACTAAAGACCATATATAGAACATGTAATTATGTTGAAGGGGTAGTCAAGACCTCGATAGGATTTTCATTTTCATTTCTATCCACAATGTATGCAATGACTCCCCCATTCCGTTTAGTTAAATAGGTGTAGAGAGTGACTAGAAGAGATGATTGCTTCTCCAAATGGTTGAGGCATTGTTGGATCTCTAGGAGGTCTGCATCATGGGCTTAAAGGGCATGAGCCATCAATAATCATGTGTTCCAATAAAGCCTAAGAGTTCACTAGAATTTAGATGCCTAGTTTTTGCTGGTGACAAGACCCTGAAGAAAATTTTGGTCATGAATTCCACCTCCTTATTAGAATAATTATCTCGCTCTTGTTTGACATCCTCCCCCCAAAACACAGAGATGATACTTAATTTCAAATGGACAAGAGTTGGTTGGGAAATTTTTTGGCTATGTTTTAGGCTACTAGATCCATTCTATTTTGTTGCATTGTAGCTTTCCCATGACACTTCAATCATGGAGTCATTGCAAACAAAAACCACATACTTAACCAAAAATAGAGGATACACAAAGAACCAAAATGAAAGTTACTCAAAGCTCGAGAGGCAACAATTGATAGATGACATGCATGGAGGAAATTCAACAAATTTATTAGCTTGTGATGGAAGTGCATCCACATGCAACTTTATTTTAGTGAATTAATGGCTCTATCCACCTTCATGCTTATAGGATCTTGAACCATCAACTAGGATACCTCTATTTATTCGTGCTAAACCTCCACTAACTCTCATATTATCAATATGTGTTGTGGAACTGAGTCGTGCACATGGAGGGAAGGTTGTTTTGTCGAATGTGGATTGGGGAGTATCAACCACATTCAAATCTTATGCCTCAAGTCTTGTCAAGTTGGCATCCACTTGATATAAAGTTTAGAGGTCAACATCTACAAATTTCTGATAATTTGCATATAGGGGATTAGGAATACAAAGGTTCTAGTCTAAGCCAAGGTCAAAGGCAGAGAAGTGAACTCATTCATTAGCCAAGAAATCAATAATATTTTTAGCATCTATATGGACATGGGGAATGAGAGTGCATATGTTTGGAAGAAGAGAGGAGGGATATCTAGACTTGCTTCAAGCTAGGAATTAGTGGAAAATTTTTAGGGGAAGGATCGTTCTAGAGCTTAGTGAGCATGGAGAGAATGAGTTGAGAGTATCCTTCAACAATTATTTTAGTGAAGTGATGTTGAGTGATGATTTGTAGACCTTCCCAAAGTTCCTATCATTATTTGAGGAGATACCAAGTTTGCTAAAATATATGCAAAGAAGGAGACCTTTTGAGTTATAGAAGGCTCCTCTAAAACGTACCAATCTTAGGTTACCTTTAGAGACTTCATCAAAGCTTATCTTCATAAAATTTGTTTTGGGGGAGGGGGGGACAAATATGAAGGGGATAAAAGGCAAGTAGGGGGCTACTAAGAATGAAACAAGATGGAAAAAGAATGGAAGTTCTTAATATAGAGGAGACAAGATTCATGGGGTGGCTAATTAAGAGATCTCAACAGTGTTAGTAAAATTTGTTTTGATTTTGTCCCATATCTAATTAGCAAGGAGTTCTTTCTCCTTGTATATCCTTCTATTGTTCTCTTTCCATAAATCCCAAAGAAGCATCCCTGCGAAGAGGGTCCAAAATCTATTGAGGATTGGGCTTTGAAAAAAAATTCATCTCTAGGAGGAGATGGTAAGTTTAACATTATTTCTATGTCAATCCATATGTCGAAAAGAAATGGATCTTTGGTCCCAAAAATTATAAGGGGCATCCATGGAGAATATTTTCTTGGGTCTCTCCATCTTGTTTGCATGGGGTATATTGACCTGGTCCCATGAATTTTCCCATGAGAAATGAGCTAGATAAATTTGGAAACATTATGCCAAAGAGTGTTCTACCTTATGCTTTTCCAAATAGAATTCGAAATAATATTTTGATTCTCAATTGCTAACTAGTAATCTTCTTGGATATTGAAGACACCAATTGGCTTATAAGCCCATCAAAGTTTGTTTAGAAGATTGGAATAGTTGATATTTCACTAAATAATTTCTTGTTTAAGGGTTTAGAAGGTTGGTTGATTGCAAATAGGGATGTGATTAGGAGATAGAACCCATTGTCTGATTTTCACTCTCAAATTGGTGGTGGCAACAGTGATGAACCAGAGTGCCATGAGTCAATATCATTTCCCCTAGAATGAATAAGAATTGAGGTGCGTTCTAAAGCTATGGGAGTTTTTGCCAAGAATCCTTCCAAAAGAGTGCAATTTTCCCATTGTAAATTTCCAAAAAGTTGTGTCGCTAAATGAGATATTTATTTGACCAAGAAATGTTCTATATAAGAGATCCAGATTATACTCCAATTGGATTAGGTATTGATCTCTTGTCTGCCTGACATATTGTGTCTCCAAATATCACTCCATAGATCTCCTTTTATTCAAATCCAACACCACCAAGTTTTTGCGCCCAACACTTAATTTAAGAGTTATGGCTCTCGGAGCCCTAAAAATCCATTTAGCTTGGGGGTGCAAAGTTTTAACCATGATAATAGGGACCATTTCTAGGCACTGGAGTTATCTTGTGAAGGAAAATTCATTTTTATGGTGCAAAAAGCCTTTAAATTATTTTGGGATTAGACAAAGCAGAGAAAATATATAAAGGAATAACCTACATAACTATTTGTGATGAGAAATAGTAAAGTAGAAATGTTTTTAGGTGAAAATTCTAGTTATCAAGTTTAGAGGTGAGCTTTGATATAAGGTCCTCCTAGGTTTCATTGTAAGAGGCATATTCCATAAGGTGTCGTGTCCCCATTTTTAATTTTCCTCTATACTATAACTAGAATGGGTTTCCAGGATATGTGATGGCCAGGTCGCAGGACCAGGATTGCATCATCAGGGGCTCCAAAGGGGCTTTGAGGAGTTTTTACGGGATCCAATGACATTCTCTTAACATATTCCATCATTTTCACAACTTGTCTTTTGTTTCATTTCATTCCGACAACTTTCATAAAATGGGGTCATTATTAGGCTTGACTTAATTACTTATGCTTGAGGTGGCATTCTAGGAGGAATATTTGATGAAATACCTCAGTGTAATAGTTTGTTGGAACCATAATGAGAATATATCTAGGATGGGATAATGATAATAGACTTCTAATGGCCATATGAAGCATGGTGAGTGATTTACCACTTTCCTATATTAAAAGTGACTTTAATTAGTCACATAATTAAATAAAAGGAGGGGAAATAATTAATTGAAGGAAAAAGGTTAAAAGTGGCTTAAGTGAAATAAAATAAAATTAAAAGTCACTTAGATGGAGTTGTAACAACCCCGGTGAAAATTCCATGTAAAAATATATATATAGCCATGGTGATGGGACACGTATTCTAAGTTGAATGGTGGGAGAAACATCCTACTGAGTTTTGATTTAGTTTATTATGGATAAGGGAATTGGAAAGGCAATGGATAAGGTTTTGGAAAGGCATGAGGCATTAATTGGCATTTATTTATGAAAATAATGGAAATTAGGAGAAAAAGGAGGTGAAAGGTCACAGGTTGCATGTGAGGAGGAAAATGAAGGAAAATAATGGAAAATGAAGAAAATAGAGGCCTCATTCATAAAAAGGCTTCTGAGGATCAATGGGTAATATTTCTGAAAAGTTTTGGTGGATATCTCTTATATTCTCTCTCTCTCTCTCTCTCATATTCTTGGAGACTTATAGTTTTTCTTGGAGCACTCTTGCAGGGTGTGGCATACTTGGATTCTTGGAGAAAGAAGGAAAAGGAAGAGCAGGAAAGTGCAAGATGGCATCAGGATCAAAAACTACCCCAAATTTGCTTGTAGGTACCAAGTTGCATGTATGTTTCTTTCACTAGTTTTGGCATGCATGACACATGCAAGTGGTTTCTTGGTTGTGATTGGTTATTGGCATGGAGGATTGCCTAGATTGACAGTGGATTGAATAGCCCTGCCATTTCCTAAATAGTCATGGTGATTGTGGGTTTACTTTCATTATTTTTTATTTGTTGGCTCTCATGTTTACTTAGCTTGGGTTGAGTTACTAGTTCTTACAGCCTTGGTTGGAAAAATGCTTTGGATCCCTGTAACAACTTGGGTTGAGTTATTAGTCACGTAGCCTTGGTTGGAAAAATGCTATGGAGCCCTTGGTGGGTTGAGTTACTAGTCCTGAAGCTTTGGTTGGAGAAACACACTGGAGCCCGATGACATATGTGAGTTGATTTATTAGTCCTAGAGCCTTGGTTGGAACAAACGCTCTGGAGCCCTGGATGGACAGGATAGACACCAATCAGATGATGGTTTTGTGATGTCCGACCATGAGGTGGAATCACTGTTTGATGGGTTGAGGTGGATGGCCTCATGATGATATTGGTATGTTATGATGCTAATGGGCTGGCTGAGATAAAGCAGGAGATGCAAATCATCAAAGTGAAGTTTCAGCATTGGACCTTGAGGCAAGAGCATGTTGTTATACAGGTTTGTATGTTGGGCATGCAAGTATGTAAGTCAAGGATTGTTATACACATTAGGTTTATATATATTAGGTTTATGTACTTGTTTATTGATGTTATGGTTACATACATGATATATGCTAATTGATTAGTGCAGTCATATGCACGTGTCAAATAGTCATGAATGATAGTAAACTGTGGTTGTATGTAGTGTTAGTGTTGTTTTATGTTAGATAACTTGATGATTAGGTTATATGTTGTTGTTGAGCATGATATATAGTTTATTGTTGTTATATTCTAGTAACTTGATGATTAGGGTTATTTCATTAAGATCTTGATGTTATATGTATCATACTAAGTTGGATGGGCATATGCATATGGTTAAGGTTATGACATTCATGTATGAGTCGAATTGTTTATGACATTGTGTTGTACTAATCTAGACTGATTCTACATATGTGATTGGTATGCACAAACGAAAAATTCTCATAATTTTATGATGTAAGCATGATAGCTAGTGACTATTTGGATATCATGATCTTATTTATGTTTGGGTTAATATATTTTGAAGATATATAGTGTTAATATGGATTGATTGTGCAGATAAGATTGCATCCTCCGAGAGACATTAAGGTATGAACTTGTTTATGTCATCTACCTTGTGCTTGACTATTTGATTATGACATCTATTTGGTGCTTGAGTGTTTAGTGTCTAGTTGATTTATTTAACATGGCATGTTTGCAAGTTGGTTGAATGTTTGATGAGTTGCATAATACGAGTATGTGTTCCAATTATCTTGTTTTGAGATGATTGTACTAACACATGTGTTACAATAGTTGATATGTACTTGAATGTAGTTGAAAATTGTAGCATTATGTCAAATGACTATGGGTTATGACATGACTGTTTGTAAAAGTTGATTTCAAATTTATAGACATGACTATCTTGATATTTGGAATATGTGGCTGACATGTGTGAGCCATTGCAGGAAACATGTTGTTAGGTTCCTATACTACTAGTGTAACCCCTTATTTTTATTAGTGCAACCCCCTTATCATATTATTGTGCCCATATAGTCTCCATTTTGTTATTATTATTCCCCACAGAAGCCCACTATTGTTATTGTTGTGCCCCTACAATATTATTTTTATGTAGGCTCTGATTGTGTTGGGACCCCTTATACTCCTATATATAGAAAGGAGGTCTTGTCATTTGTATCATCCAATAATTGTTCATTTGTGTAATTTAAAGGAGGTTTCCCCTTTGAATAAGCTGATTTTTAAGTCGTTGATCTATCTTTTCTATATTTTTGTGAGTTGGTTTCATAACATTTGGTATCAAAGCTTTGGATTCTAGGGTTTCGCTGCTCCAAACAGGTAGTCGTGGAATTTTCGGTATAAATTTTTCTCTAAGAAGTTTCAGAAGCTAAAACAAAAACCCATTTGAGAAGAAATCAATCTAAACCTCGGGTCCAAATGTCAGATCTTGTATTGCTATATTTATAGAAATATGATCTGAGGAAATTAGGGTTGTTACAAGCTCCAACATTCCATCTCAAACAGGTAATCATGGAATTTTTGCTATAATGTTTTTTCTATGAAAGTTCAGGCTCTAAAATTAAAACTCATTTGAGTCGAAAGCGTGATGAAGCTCGGACCCGAATTTTAGATCTTGTTTCTCTATATTTTTGGAGATATGGTCCAAGACATTTAGGATTTTTGTAGGCTTCCGAATTACATACCAAACAAGTGACCTTGGGAAAATACTCATAAATTTCTCTCTGGGCATCAGATATAAATTTCGTAAGAATTCATAGAAAGAGGATGGAATTTACTTTTATTTATATTGATTTCAGGTCTGAAGTTTGAAACAGTCACATGTGGCGCTTCATACAAGTTCGATCTACTGAAAAGGTATATAATCATGTCATCTTGGGAGATTGGACATAATTCTTTCTTGGAGAATCCAATTACGATCAGACTAGTGACATTGGAAAGAGGACACATAGGGCTACTGTAGATCGAAATTTCAGACCTTGGAGATATAAAATTTCATAGATACAATAGATTCAAGATCGAGATCCTAAAAGCAAGAAAAAGAATGACTCGAATCAATAAAATAGAAACACCTAGTAAGCAAAATTGGAGGGATGATTTGAAGAATGTGATCGAAGATATGATCAATAAGATAAATGATATAGAAGAAAAATTGAATGGCAACATGGAATATTTATAGAAATTCATGGAAGGTTTGAAGGAAGGTGGGACAAAGTCACTACAAGAAAGGCTTCCTAATGCGGAAAAGGTAGTAGAGGAAACTCATGATGAAAACAAAAGGAATGTTAATCATGATTTCATAGACTCTAACATTGGATTGAAGACCCACCATATTCCAATTATAGATATGAGGAAATTTGATGGTAAGGATCTGGTAACTTGGATACTACATATGAGGAAATATTTTATCTACATTATGTGCAACCGCCACAAAAGGTACGTATTGCATCTTTATATTTAGAACCGAATCAGTTTGTATGGTATAGAGGGATTTGTTCTCATAAAAAGCTTGTCAACTGGTCAATTTTCACTGAGGAAATGATATCACATTATGAGGATACAAAGAGAAACACCTTCTTTAACCAATTTATAAATCTCATACAAAAGGGTTCAATGGCAGAGCACATTAAGGACTTCCAGAAATTGAATATAAGGGTAAATGATATTCCAAAGAAGCATAGGATTGGAATCTTCATAGGGAATTTAAATGATAACATCCAACATGAGGTTTGCCTTTGGGAACATAATTCATTAGAGAAGGCATACATGTTGGCAAGAAAAATTTAAAGAAAAATTATGGCAACAAGAAAGCCTACCACTCATAACTATAAAGATGGAAGTGTTGTTACTCCTAGCCTTTCACCATCGACAAGGTTGACACCACAACAATTGGAAGAAAAAAGAGCAAACGGGATTTGTTACAATTGTGATAGAAAATACACTAAAGATCATAAGTGTGCTAAGAAGAAATTAATTTAGATAGATGGGGAAGAGAAGAAAGAAAAGGAACAAGAAACGTCAAAAGAAGAGGATATACACCACGAACCAATCCCAGAGAAAGAAGAAATGAATCTGACCATATCTTGTAATGCATTGACAGGAATTACCACTCCTCAAAATCTCAAGATAGAAGGGCATATCAAGAAGAAAAGGGTAATAGTGTTGATTGATTTGGGTAGTACCCATAATTTTATTCATTGTAAGATAACCAAGGAATTGAATTGCTTCCTATATCTAGCACCAAAGTGTCAAGTTATGGTTGCAAATGGAGGAGCCATAAATTTCTCTAGAAAGTGCCATAATATCAAGCTCTCCATGGGAGAATATGTCTTGAATATTCCAATGGTTTCCATTCCAATGGGTGGTGCAGATGTTGTACTAGGAGTCCAATGGCTACAATATTTGGGTACAATAGCTTTTAATTTTGAAAAAGTTTTCTTGAATTTTTTTGGGAAGGAAAGGAAGTTGAATTAAGGTGTATCATAGGGAAAATGGGAAATATAATCAGCTCTAATAGCATGAGAAATATTCTAAAGAAAGAACAACAGGGCGTAATTGCACAATTATGTTCACTAGAGGTTCCCACGTCAAAATCATCTATTTCTCCAGATCTCCAAAACGTTTTGGACAATCATTCCAAGGTATTTGAGACTCTCAAAGGCATCCCTTATATTCATGATCATGATCATGCTATTCATTTGATTCTAGGAAGTGTTCCCCCAAACATAAAGCCTTACAGATATCCATATGCCCAAAAGAGTGAAATTGAACGTATGGTTGCAAAAATGCTAGAGGTTGGTATAATTCAACCTAGTCAAAGTTCTTTCTCTTTTCCAGTGGTATTGGTACATAATAAGGGTGGATCAGGGTGCATCTGTCCAAATTATAAGGAGCTAAACAAGTTTACTATCAAAGATAAATTTCCCATTCCCATCATTGATGAATTATTAGATGAATTACATGGAGAAATTTACTTCACCAAGTTGGATCTTCGTTCAGGATATCATAAAATCAAAATGAAGACTGAAGACATTCCAAAAAAAGAATTTAGAACTCATGAAGGTCCTTATGAATTTTTGGTCATGCCTTTTGGCATTACCAATGCACCTTCTACAATTCAAGGTTTGTTGAGAACAGGTCCCCTGGGGGTCAATTTTGGGGTTACAACCCCAAGTTTTGGGGCAAAAGGCCCAAATTTTGTATAAAGAATGTAAAGTCTCCACATTTTGTGGTTGCAGAGTGTGAAGATATCTAAAGTCAAAAAGAGTTTTCCGCCCTTAGTCTAGATAGGTTGAGTCGATTTTGGAAATCTGCCCTTGGTCTGCAAACCATGGGATTGTATAAAAAGGAGAGTCTTAGAGAGTCTAAGGCAGTTCAGTAGTCATGAGTCATTGATTTAATAGGTTTGTGAGATCTAAGAGTGAGAGTCTTAGCGGAGGAAGAGGCTCTACAGCTGAGTGCGCAGACCCCTGCAGCTGTATGCGCAGGGCAGTTAGAGTCTATATTGGAAATTTGAATCATCAATAAAGAGAAGTGTTCTGAACTTACTGTGTACTTTCCATCTATGTAACCAATATTTTACTATTGTTATAAATGTTTCGATTATGCTATGCTGAATGTTGAGTTTCAGATATAATGTTAAGTTGATGCATGAAAATATATGTTTCCATATATTACATGAACGTAAGTAATAATATATGTTACACAAGGATAATCTTAATTGCATGGTAAATTTGGCTAATACCTAAGACAATTTGGGAAACAAGTCAATAACCTAGTTATAGAGATGCGTAAGTGCATGAATCATCATCTATGGTTGCGCGAAAGACAATCAGATACCTTCATTAAGGTTCTGAAAGATGGAAGAGGAAGTACATCGATAATCCCTAAGGCTTATCGATCTGTGTGAAGACAGGAGTGAGGGTATAAGAACAACATCACGACTATCTCAGGGTGTGCACACTTGGATCCTGCATCCCCCCATACTGCTTCGGGTGAGACTTTAGTCCACGCTCTACAGATTGATGTTGAAAGGGCCAGTAGTGTAGGGATTTGCTTGGCTGCTTAACGTTGAACCTTAGTTAGGGCCCATGAAGCCAATAAATGGTTCCGTTTCTAGAACCGAGATCTACATAACGAGAAGTGTGATGTTGTATCATTGGAATCCAAATAAGAAAGAGATCGAAAACTGGTTGGATAGAAAGATCCACGAATTCACGGCACAAGAAAACAAGAATCCACGATTGATGAAAGAATAGTGGTTGGATAGATATCTGTACACAAAAATACACAAAATCTTCTTTTGTTCCTTCTCGGTTGAGTTATATGAGTGGATCACGAAGATGGTAGATGGCCAAGGAATGTGGAGGCTTAAGAATCCGATTATTTGGACATTGGAGTTAGTAAGGATATTTGATGCCTCTAAATATAATATCGCACGCACTGTCGACCATTGGCTCGATCGCATTATAGGAGGATTTGTGACAATGTTTGCAATCGATACTTATGTCAGTTACAACGAAGCAGAGCACTGCTTCTTTAAAGGGACACGAGGTAAGTATTTGAAGTCACTAAATACTTGGATTAAGATGCTCTTGTGTGAAAAGCGGGTCATGCAGTTACCTTGATGTTTGGAGCTATGCAAAGTGAAAATTCTTCTAGGGACGGAGGAAGAAAAGGTCCTGAGTATAGCCCACTTATCGAGCCTCCTTTGAGTGACGACGAAGGAGAAGCATAGTCTTCTCCACTGAGAGTTGTTCAGCCGATAATACAAGGGTTCTAGCGAATACCTACACCATCTCAATCCTCGTCCCATCCATCCACATTGCCTCCATCATCACCCCCACCTCTCACCCCATCGCCCACACCACCCCCACCTCCACCGTTGTTCAACATGGTGAACTCCGTAAAGCTACCTGTATTCAAGGGCATAGGAAATGAAGATCCAGACCAGTTTTGGTCTTTCGTGAAGGCTGTATGGGAAGCTCAGGGTATCACGGATGACCAGATGAAGAAAGCCATGCTGGTTAGTGCTTTGCAGGACTGCGCACTAACGTGGTACATTAAGTACAGTACTAATAACCCAAAGTCTGTATTGACAGATATCCATACCACGCTAAATAGAGAATTCAGTAAACCTAAGTCTCAAGCACGATTGGTTGTGGGATTCAAGGAGATCATGATGGAGCTGGGGGAGACGCCCTGGGATTTGGATCAGAGATTGAAGTGTATGATCCATGGAGCCAACATGAACCTAACTGATGGGCAGCACCGTGAATGGTTCATGGCCTCACTCATTCTCCACCTAAGGGTTGCGCTATCACAATAGAAGATTCAGACCTAGGCAAAATCTCTGGAAATCGCGATGAGACTGCATGAGACACCAATGTAGGATGCTAATCTGGGGGTTCAGTAGATTCATGCTCAGTTGTAAAACCTTTGTCTCGAAATGCAAAGTCTGGAGAAGGACAAAACAGCTCAGCTAGAGGCGCGCAAAGAAGTTTGGTGCCTAAAATACAAAGGTTAGGGGCATGACAAGGATCACTGCCTAGTCTTCACGAAATATGTTGCAACAGGGGGACCAATGCCTCTATGGCCAGAGGCTACAGAAGGGCTAAGAACAGGGCCCACGCTATGGTGCACTATATGCCAAGTGGTTGGGAAACATGCAACCGACAATTGCCATTTTCTGTAAAAATTCATACAGACACCACAACAACTCTTTTGCAATTTTTGTCAATCAATAGGTCATGATGAGCGCAATTTCCATAGTTACGAGTTAATGATGGATAGGACACTTGCATACAGGGTGTAGGCAGAAATGTGGCCTCCGGACCAAGGCATTGGGGGAATGCGAGGTGAGTATTAGGGGCGTGGCCAAGGCCGAGGTGGAGGAGGGCCTGGTAGAGGCTGAGGTGGAGGAGGGCCTGGTAGAGGTAGAGGGCAACTTATTTTTTACAATTGTGGAGGACTAGGACACTACGCGAGGGACTGTCTGAATCCTACATAACTGTCATGCCACTAATATACTCAGATTGACCATGCAACTGAGTATTACCCTATATTGTTGGCTAATGGCTTAATGGGGCTTGACCCAGGTTCAGTGCTATTTAGCCAAACAATTCCCTACACTACTGACCTTTCGGCATCAGCCCAGGGAGTGCGAACCGAAGTCTCACCTGAAGCAGTATGGGGGGATGCTGGAACCAAGTTTCCGCACCCTGAGATGGTCGTGATGTCATTTTATTCCTTCTATTCCTACCTTCACGTAGGTCGTTAAGTTCTAGGGCTCTATCTGCCTAACCCCTTATTCCTCCCTTCAATACTTATGTGAAAGGTTACGACTAACCTTTGCGTGTTCCTAACCTTCGGTTTAGAGACTTTCGCACTACTAAGGTAGCGTATTGCACAAATTGTCCAATTATATTAATAATATTACTTATCTTATTAGATACTCATAGTTAGCATCACGTAAACAGATATTCTATTTGCGTTCAGTTATCCAACATAATTATACACATTTTCACATCACATAAGCATTATAAAGGAAATTCATACATAAAATGACAAGATGCATCAATCAGAACAAAGACACAGAAAGTGCAGAATACTTATCTTTATTTATATCATCCAAATGATTACAGATTCTATCCACCCTGCGCACACAGCTGCAGGGGTTCACATACTCAACTACGGATTTCTACCCTAGGCCTCTATGCACTCAACTGCAGAGCCTCTACCTACGCTATGACCCAAAACTTATACTTCTTAATTCAGAGCTATGACTCTCTTCTTCATTACACATCATCTTATCATGCGGGCACTTAGCCAATTTCTCCATATGGCTAAAGCATGACCCATTCCTCTGCAATGATCATCACGTTCCTCCCTTGTCACAGGCCTTTGTACCTTCTACCATAAGGTCACAAACAACCCCAACAAGTCCTGCAACAGTAAATGATTCTTTCCTTTCCATACACGGTCTCTTTGTACACATCCATGGTAAGATCCTCCTTTGCATTGGCAAACTGATTTTTCTCTTCCCTGCATACGGTTCATCTACCAAATTATCAACTAAAACACAAGTATCAATAATACTTACTTCATCATGAGGCTCCTCTATGTGAGTATCCTCATCCACCATTGTTTGCAAACCGCACGATCCTGATCCAACTTGATCAATCTCAAGTTCATCCTCCATCATTGTCATATCTGCAACATCCTCAAACATCATAGCTTCCTCTTCTTCGTCATCGCAATCTGCAACTTCACCCTGCTCCATTTCCCAACCTAGTCGAAGAAGTTTGTCTTCAACATTCCTTTCCAAGACTTCAAGTTTATCTCGGATCTGTGGGTTCTCTTCTTTCATCCGCTTCAACCTGTATAAGGTTAGCAAGAACTTCCCTTCACATTCTTCCAAACCTGCCATGTCTTATCATTCAGCTTGGCCTAAGCAAGATGCTTCACCCCTACTAAACATGTCATGAAGTATAACACTTCCCTTCTGCAAATCTGAATCACGTGTCACAAATGTCAAGTATTCAGCGTCTTGTCCCGATCAGTGCTGATACCACCTGGAATTCTATTGCAGTGGGATCATCTTCTTTGTCGTATTTCACCAGCTCTGATACCACCTGTCACGTTAGTGCAGTGGATCAACTTCTTGTTGTTCATCAACTCTGATACCACTTGAAGTCAAGAAAGGGAAGGCAACCATTCTCTTCAACTTCCATAGTGAACTTGATGGAGTTTGATTGAGAATTAAGGTGGTTAAGAAACTGATCCAGTTTCTCATGCCCATAAGACCAGATAACACAGGTATCATCAACAAACCTTTTCCATTTTTTAGGGCAAAATTGAGCAGTGGCAAGGGCTTTAGTCTCAAAATCTTCCATAAACAATTTGGGTGACGATGGGTGATAGAGGGGATCCCATGGTAACACCACAAGTGTGTTTGTATAATTCACCCTGGAAACTAAAGAAAGTCGAAGTGAGGCAAAGACCAACCAACCTGGCAGTGTCTTTGTCGGAGACGTGATTTATGATGTCAATGGCTTCTTGGATGGGAATTTTGGTGTATAAGGAAACTTCATCGAAACTAACCAGTAAATATCTTGGTTCCAGTTTGACATCTTTCCATTCTTGAACAAAGGAGGCAAAGTCTTTAACGAAAGAATCAGTGTGACCAACAAGTGGTTTAAGCTTTTGGGATAGGAATTTGGCTAGGAGGTAGGTAGGTCCACCTATTGTGTTAACAATAGGTCTTAGGGGAGCCCTTGATTTATGAATCTTTGGTAGGCCATAGATTCTAGGGTTGAGGGGGTTGCTCTCGATGAGCTTTCAGGCAAGGGGATTAAGGGACAGATCTGCTTTAATAGTAGAAGCCACCTCTTTAGAAATGGACTTGATGGGATTCTTTTTTAGCTTGATGTAACACCCACTACTAGATAGATGGTCTACCATTTTGTGGACGTAGTCAGAGTTATCAAGAATGACAACGGCTCCACCTTTGTCTACTCTAAGGACAACAATGTCGGGGTTGTCCCTTAGATATTTAAAGGCATTAAACTCGACCTTGCTCAAGTTTTTCTTATGAGGCTTGCCATTTCTAAGAACAATGGCACAATCTTGCCTAATAGTCTCCTTGACATTATCTGGAAGGTCCTTAATATCGTACTCAATGTTATAGATAAGGTCATCAATAGGAATTTTATTAGGGGCAAGAGCAAAGTTGAGACCTTTATTAAGGAGACTAAAGACAGAGGAATCAAAATTTATACTAGAAAAATTCAACACGTTCTTAAAACCTAGCGTGAATTTATTTTTATTATTGTTACTATTACTATTACTACTACTACTACTACTATTATAATGATAAGAACACCACTAATATATTATGGATACGACTTAGTATTTGTAGTCTTCTCTAACAAAATTTTAGTCTTTCTATAATATTATTAGAGGAATTAATAATACTAAATCAGTGAGTCTCTAACCCATCCTTGAATCAGTCACCCTAATAAATTATATTATTTAAATTAATTACTTATAGATGACATTACTATTAAAC
>APFE031048742.1:158773-201934 GCA_000404065.3 Pinus taeda | reverse complement strand
TTATCTTTAAAGATGCATTTTTTTAGAATAGGGGTTTTAAAATTGTAATTTAATTACCAGTAGTTATTTGGTTTAACAATTTGAGCCACACTAATTTTTAGTACTAATCACAATAAGGGTTTGAGATTTATCTCAAAAAAATAACTCCTAACCAACCTAATTTCCCCTTAAATGCCACCAAACCAACTCTGCTACATGTAACTCACCAAGTGGAGAAAATGCTCCTAAAAATGAGCAAGCCCAAAACTTGAAACATATGGGTAGGGAAATAATGTCACATAGATTAATGGTCCTTTGAACTTTTTCAAGACATTGCATTAATCTCACCCAATGCCAAAATATAACTTGTGAACGTGTTGAACACTTTGAACATAGAATCACTGACTTAGCCACCCAAAAACTATGTTGAGAAGTAAAATTGTTTACAATGACTTTATAATGTTTTATAATTTAGTGAACAATTCACCAAGATTTAAGAAATAAATATAATTCAATAAAATATTTTCCAAAAAACTATATATACATATTAAATAACTGAAAAAATAGCTTGTACATTTTTATATGTACCATGGGGATTTACCCATTTATTATACATATAATTTCGGGGGGTTTCTTAAATTTTTGTCTGGATATTGTAGATCTAAGTCTGCTTATTCTACTCACTAGGTGTAATCTATTTCATTTTAATAATAAAATCAATTTATTTAGATTTCCATCGGGTTTCTATTACATTATCCACTGTTATATGCTTATTTATGTTTTGCATGCTATCATTTGTATGGTTTTCTAATAGTTGTTTTGCAGATCTAAAGAACATTAACACGTTATCCATTGTTGTTAGGGCTATCTGTCACCAAACGCTAAAGTGAGGTTTTTTGGTACACTTTGTAGAAATATTCATACTAACACAATACCAATACCAAACTTCCACCAAGATACCAAGTCCAACCCTCCTCCAAGTCATCTCCAAAGTGAAAGTCAACGCTAGACAAAGTGTTCCAAATCTGGTCAAATTCAAGATTTTTGGACCTATAACTAGGGCTAAATTACGGCATGTGACTATCTTAGAAGTTTTGGCCTCTATCACATAAATTTTGTCCTTCCACACATGCAAATTGTTAAATTCAAAGATTCGATCAACAAAAGGAATATTATTCTTATCTTTATATTTTCTTTCTCTCTCCTTTGACTTGTCTTTCCCTTCTCTTTCTCTAGGTTTATATATGCTTCTTGTGATGTTAATGATTTTTCTTCCGAGTCAGTCGAACCTCTTATATATTTGTCTAGGAGGGTCAAATAGGTGTCACTTTGAAGGGTCGGGCTAACTAAGTGTCCAAGGAGGGCCAACTTGGTCAACTTGTGAACTTATGACTCACAATAAAAATTCAAATTCATTTTCTTACTAATGTCCAAATAGAACATGACTTAAATAATTTTCTTTTGACTCATAATAAATAATTTTTTTACTCTTTTTCACTCTCTAAGCATGAAGAACATGCTTTGATAAAAATATAATAAATACATCAATGATAAATTCACATTATGAAGGCTAACTCTAGATACAACTTCAACAAAGTGTTAAGAATATGTTTATGAATCAAACATAGAATATTTATAATTTTTCCTATGATTAATAAAAAATAGTAACTTGTTCTTTTCCAATGCATGTGTGATGACTTAACTTTAGTTCTACGCACTCTTTAGCCACACTTCACCAAGCAAGGAGGGCCCCCTTGTGTAAGGGATGTGTTTCTCCTTTCTTCACTTTTCTTTAGTTGCATTTGATTTGAATGAATGCATATTTTAATTCTTTCATTTTCAATTGATTTGAATGTATGCTTTTAATTCTCATCACTTACAATTTGGTGTGGTATGACAACACATTGTAGATTACTTATACAACCAAAAAATTGGTTAAATACTTATTTATTTTCAATGGTAAAACTACCTAGTTGAATTATAAGTTAAATGATTCAATTATTATGTGATTATTTCATAATAAAACTTTTACATGGTGAGGGTTTAAAAATGTTTGGAACCCTGACTTTGTTGATTTCTTTAAACTGCAATTACTTTTCATAACTTAGAGCTTTGGTTTCATAATTATCTTGCAAAGTTATTTTTCATAGATAAGTCAAAAATTAGATCCTACATATACTATACATTACAATTCATAAGTTTACGAACTCAGATTAATGATTTAAATGTAACAGAATTCTAGTTCAAAAGAATTAACTGGAATTTTTTGCATTGTTTCCAAGGAAGTGTACATAGTATTTTATTCTTGATTTAGTAATAAAATTAGTTCCATAAATAAATTATGTTATATAGGATGCATGGATTTTAATCAATTTTGGATATTTTAATAACCCCCATATACTAAACCATTTACTAGACAGGGATTATCAACCAAGAAGAAGAATTCAATCATGTTCAAGAATATGTTGATTAAAGAAGAATGCTAGTCCAAGAAACATCTCAAATATTAGTAGTAGTTGTAAACATCTCTACAATTTAGGAGGATAAAATCATGACAACATTCAAGAGCATACCTGCACTCCAAGAGGTTATAACAAACTAAAAAATCTATGAGAAACATCAAGAAGAAGACCTTGAACAAAGTAAACAACCATGAAAACATTTGATGGAGAGAAAACATTAGAACCTAAGTTTAAGGAACTTATATTTTGCCTGTCATCATATCCTTTATGCATTTCAAAGATCAACCACTCTATAGTATAATATCTGTTTAGCATGACAAAGGAAGATATAGAAAGTGGTGTTAATGAGTAAATGAACCAAGGGCATCACATATATATTGAAATTTGGCTCTAGACAATCATTAAATTAGAGCACTATTCTCTTCTTCAACAATTATTGACACCACATCAATCAAAGCAGTTGGTTCCTCATATTTATTATTACTAAAGCATATTTTTCAAATTTGAATATGAGAATACTTGTTCTCTTGTTATGCACATCACTCCACTGGAAATATTCCTCCACTTTTAAGAGTTATTTCTTTTCAAGGAGATTTGAATAATATAAAGAAATAAGTGAAATAGTAAAGAGAAAAATAAGTATTATTATGAGAACCATTTTAGTGACGCAACTGGACATGAGATTTTCTTGAAATTAAGCAGCAAGTGAGCAAATTTCATAATAAATTTGGTAAGTTCATGTTGGTTCCAATATTTTATTATGGTTCTTAATATATTTTTGTTTTTATTCTTGAGTTGGCTGATGTGGGATTCCTTAAGGCCCACCTTCTAATAGATCTTGTCCCATCGACTTTAACACCTTATGTGGGCCTAAGATCAAAGATTCTTTTGAGTGCCTTGGAGTCTACATACATCAATGGCATATTTCCTTTCCGACAACAAGGGAATGCCTCAATGTCTCTTGATTTTTAGATATTGTTGGTGACTCGATTTCAACACATTTGTTCGTAATTTTCACAATGTACTCTTGTACCTTGACACTTATCTACATTATTGGTGAATTGTCTTGCATTGCTTAATGGTTATCATCAGTTTTTGGTAATCCAATGAATTCCTTCTATGTTCAACTTCAAGTACGCCCATTCACATAGATTGAATTGTACATTTAGCATTTAAATGTGAAGATTATATGGTTCATAGAATCAAAAACATCTTGTAGCAATTAAATTTATTGTAATAGTATGTTCGTATTTTGTTCCAATAAAGATTAGCATTCAAAAACAACATGATGAAAACCACCAAAGCTCCTCTTCATTCATTTTATTTTCTAACAAGTTAGCAAATTTGGATTAGTTCTCACAGATAAAAACATCTTATGGTCATCAATCCATACATAAATTAGTACAAATTCATAATTTTATATGCTTACGAGCATTCCAGGACTAGATCGTGACTTGGAGATGGTTTCAAATCATTAACATAAGGCCATCCACCTAATAACCAAGATTCTAATTCCACTAGGAGAAAGGTCAGCATAGGAGCCAGGTAAAATGTTGGTCAATACATAATGAAATGGAAAATTTTCCCATCTAAATCAAAACCAAATCAAGATCTATATCTGCCTTTCTTAATCTCACAATTCCCAGATCATGTTCTTGCTCCTGCTTCAACATACACCCTAATTCAAGACTTCATGAAGGCAAAACTTGTTCATGTCAAAGTTTGTTTTTAATTGTCTCCAAAGTAGTAGCAACCTCATTGATTTGTATATGCACACAAATCTAAATTCAAGTATGATGGTTGGAAGATTTTTTACATGACGATGACATGCTTTAGCACCTATTAGACTACAAAAAGTTCAAATTGGTTGTTCAAGGAAAGTGGTCAAAGTAAAAAACACACTTTTTTAAGCTACTCACAATCTATTGTAGCTACAGAAAAATCTTGTAGCAACATGTTTATAGGGCCAACTTTCAGCATCATTTGCAAATCGAAGGGATTGAATTGGAAAAAATTGAGATATGAGTTTTTTCCAAAATATAACAATTTGAGTACACTGTAAGCAAAAGTCAAAAAAAATGCAAATTTGAGGAATGCATAGAATTTTTTTAAGGAATATTTTTACCTTTTACCATTGTGAAAAAATATGTTGGGTATGTGTTATATTATTTCCATGACTAGCCCCACACGTTGTTACGTTTCATCAAGCATAGAGGGCAGGTTACAGGGGGGGTGGCGGACCCCTTGCTAGGGGGTTTGCAGGGGGAAATGGCCCCCCTGCATGGAGTCTAGGGTAGCACCCTGGGATATTTTTTTTATCCGGACCCAAGGATGGTGGGAAGACCTACCCATGGTTTTTCACATGGTTTTTACACATGTTTTTGGGCATGATGGTTTTTCCCATGGTATTTTGTAGATCTCATCAAGGGAACTATGGTTATGTTATAATCCACATTTAATGGATTAGCTTTCTGAATGCTTCAACATGTATATAATGTATTGTAACATTGAAAGGAATATATTGAAAAATCAAATTTTTTTCTCATTTTTGGGTTCCAAAAGAAAATCTTTGTGTATATTTTTTATGTTCTTTCCATTGTATATTTTTTCTATTTTTAAGAATTCGTTTGCAAGTAATTTTTGTACAGGGTTAAAACCTACAAAATAAAACTAAAATTTTGTATGGAAACATATTTTCTTCATCAAAATGAAACTCTAAAGGCATTCTATTGTAAAATAGGTAAAATTACACTACCTCCCTTTTGAAGCATTGAATTTGGCCTTAAAATGGATTTATGGTGTATACTTTTGTGTAACATTCGATGACATGGAAGTTGAAACAAGGTAGAACTTGATTTGACCATATATTGCAAACAATGCATCCATTTGTATCAAAATTTGGAGGATAAATGCATCATGTTATGGTAAATAAATATAGTAAATTTCAAGAAATTCTAATTTATATTTTTCAAGAAATTATCACCTACAACCATTTCTCATTTTTCCCAATATTTGTGCATTAATTGGTTGTTATTTTTGGTGAGAATATGCATAAATGCAATGATAACAACCTCACCAAATTTCATGAGAAACCAATTTGTGTTTTGAGAAATATTGGCTAAACAATTTTGCTACAAGAAGTGGTTACAAAGAGGTTTATTAATAGCAAACTTATTCCATCCATCCATTAAAAAATTATCATTTGCAGCATTGATTTTAGCATTCTTAGGTTTCCATGGACAACATGAACCGAAAATTTCAAGATTTATAGCATAAGTTATCTTTAGTTGGTTTCCATCATATTCCCTTCCATATCATGTAGCCAAAGTTCAGCACTTGTCTCTCAGAGCATCATTCAAAGAGGTAAAGTTAGGTAAAGCAATTTATATTTCTAAGTAGTCATCTAATGTGGATTTCATGCACATAAATATTTTGAAGTTTTTCATTCCTTCACAAGTCCACCTCCTTTCTTTTCATACCCCATTTTCATCTATTACACTACGATTGTGATAAACTTTCCTATATCCTTCTTGCATCAAGGCATTTCCTTCTTTCTGTTGACTTTCCAAGTGGAATAGATAGAAGCACAATATTTATGAAAAATGATAATTAATTCTAACAATGTTGATCTTCGTTTAATTTTTCTAGTATATCATTAAGCAATTATACTTCAAAAAATCAACCATATAAAAGCCGCAAAATAATGGATATGCCAATGCACAAAGAGAGCACAATATTTACCATAGGAAAACCCAACAACCTTTTCAATAGAGAAATTTTTTTGTTTAATAAGAGACACGCCTAAAGTGTTATAGTCAGAAACTAGGTTAAACTAACCTTCAACAAATATATGGTCAAACCCTCCAAGACAAGCTCTCCAATATGATCCATCAAGTCACCCTTTTATTCTGCCCTAGGCCAAATTTTGTTCTCCTAGAATCCTAGAATTTTAGTTCCCCCATAACTGCGCAGAAATCCCCCCTCCCCCCTACAACTGCAATTTCCCAAAGAAATATGTGAACTGGAGAGAGAGATTCCTTCCATATGTGTGAGTTATATAGAGAGAGAGAAATATGAATTTCATCATTTTTTTATCCTCATCCTTCTTTTCCTTCACTTGGATGCCCAGAAGATTCTTAATGAGAGAGATCGAATCGTTGCTTTGTGGAGGAGGACAAATTGTCTTTATATAGTGTTCTTCTAGGTTGAATGGGTGTTTCTTTTGCCTAGGCTGACTTGACTTGGAGGGGGGTCAACTTGATTATTTTGAAGCAAAAAAAATAATTTCAAAAATTGAAATTTTCTTCTTTTAAATTTGAACTACACATGACTCAAAATATATTTTTATTTTGACTCTAGCATGAATAAAATTATTTACAATAATTAAGATAAGTACATCAAGGACCAAAATATACATTATCAATACCAAATATAATAACAAAATTCAACACTCCTCTTAACTAGGGAGGTATTCATAATGAATGTCATAGGTATTCTCAAGTTGACAAATTTCTCTATGAGAAGGTTATAACAAAATCATCATCAACCTTGTCAACATCTCTGACATAAGGTAAATCATCAGCATCATCTAGTTATCATCTCTAACATGAATCAACGACATCGTCATCAATATCTGCATCAACTAGTTGATGCAACTGGTCAATATCACTGACCCATAATATTGGTTAATACTCCTAACACATGGAATAATAGCATCATCTAGTCAACATGGCATTGATCAGTACCATTAACCCCTTGTTAGTACTTCTAGCCTAGACTACACTTGGTTCACCATATTGGTCAATCTATTTGACTCATGGTGAAAATCCAAAGGCCACACTCTACATGAGCAACTAGACCCAATGCTAACCTAGCTCCTCATCAAAACTGAAGAGACTGGGCATGATGCTAAAATCCATGCACTCAATTGAGTGTCCTAGGCTTCTTAGACTATTCTCCCCAACTGGTCAACATATTTAACACAAGGATAATAAATTTCCTCTGTTGGACCATCCTCTCCAACTGTTCAAACTCTTTGACATTAGCAGAATAGTTTTCCATGATGCTATCATAACATCACACACTCTAAACTATAAGGGAAATCGCCACAAACGCTAGCTTGTACCTAAAGTATATGAACTTCTCTCTGGATAGAGGCTTCTTCAAAATATCAGCTATCTACTCATCAATGGAGGTGTACTCAAGCCTCACTACTCTCCTTTGCACCATATCATGGATGTAGTGGTACTTGATTTCAATGTGCTTCAACATGTCGTGGAACACAAGATTCTCTCAAAGCTTCACATAGTTGTGATTGTCACAATATATCACAGTCGGTTTTAGCTCCTGCTTGAATAGTCCTATAAAGAACTTTTGAAACCACACTACTTTGGTACAAGACACATTGGCTGCAACATACTATGCTTTTGCAGTGTTTAGTGCGACAAATTTATGCTTCCTACTCATCTAAGATATCATGGCAAAGTCCAAAATGAAGTATACACGTGAAGTAGTCATCCTTTCATTTCCCTCCTTTCCATTTCAGAATCTATATATCAATGCAATTGTACATCATTATTTGAGACATATCTCAAACCATAATTTAAAGTGTCACATTGATATCTCAAAATGTGTTGTGCTATAATTCAATGCTCATGTATCGGTTCTACCTAGAACTAGCTCAACGTGTTCACTGCAAAGAAAATGTCTAGCCTAGTATTAAACAAATACATCAATGATCCAATCAACCAGTGGTACATGGATGGATCTACCAAGTTTGAATTAGATTCTCTCAGCTTATTCAAGTTAGTCACCATGGTATTTCTAATAGATTTACAGTGCATCATGCCAAATCTTTGAAGGATCTCAATGACATACTTTCCTTGACCAAAGAATATTTTGTATGGCTTCTACCATATTTTTAGTGCCAAATTATAATGAATCATGCCAAGATACTTCATGTCAAAATAAAAGGCTAAATACCTCCTACATTAAATAATGAGGGACTCAACACCTATTAGAAATAAGTCATCAACATATAGCAACAAAATCACAGTTGCATTCTTCACAACCTTAAAATATATGCTTTGATCAACATCACTCTTAGAGAACCCAAGTCTCATTAGTTAGCTATTAATTTGAGCATATGAATATCTTGGAGGTTGATTGATTGCATACAAGGCCTTCTTCAACCTACAAACATGAGACTCTTTCGCATACACCTCAAAACCTTGAGGCTAATCTATGTACACTTATTCCTCAATTACACCATTGAGGAAAGAAATATTTATATCCATCTTATGTAAATTCAAACCTAAAGAAGTAGTAATAGAAATGATAGATCTAATATAGGTGTACTTGGAAATCGGAGTAAAGGTCTCGTCATAGTCTTCTCCCTCTTTCTGGTAGTACCCTCTAGCCACAGATCATGTCTTATATTTTTCAATACTTCCATCTGTAGCATGCTTGATATTGTATAACCATTTGGAAGTCACCCTTCGGGTCTTGGCACAATTTCCTAGATATCATTCTTCATGTTGGATTGGTATTCTTATTTGATATCCTCCTTGCACACTTGTTGGCTAGTCGCTTCTTCATAAGTGGAAGGTTATGCATCAATAAGATTAACCATAAGAGCTGCATAACTAGAGAACCATTTAAATTTCTTACTTTCTCTATATGTTCCACCTAGAGCTACATGTCCTTATGCTTCTTAGATCTAATCCATGCTAGTCTCTTCCTAATCTCAGGAACAAAAACTAGTTCTACAAGTTCACAAGGCCCTTCTGGCTCTTTAGGATGCTATGTATTTTTTTTAAATACAAAGTGGTAGCTACTAATTCAAATTTTCCTTAAACTTAATATTTTATTGTGAACTTAGTTAATCTTCTTGTGTTCTTTATTTATATATTTTCATCAAATAAATATCAAAATCAAAACTAGTAGCAATAAAGGACACAAAAGTTAGGCTCTCAGCCAGGGAAAAAGCCCTCCAAGGGGAAACCCAAAAAAAATCTTCTCTTCTTATATAATTTGCTTCAAATGAGACAAAAAAGACCCAAACTTAAGTCCTCATCTAGCACCAATTTATCCCTCCAAAGAGAACGTGTAACTAGGTCAAAGTCGAACCAAGTCATCCAGAGTCAAACCCCGCTAAAATTGCTCCTACAACATAATTTCAAACCTGCAGTTGAATAAAAAATTTCAACCCCCTACAGTTGTCCCAAACTCACATGTGTGAGAGAGAATGCCCAGAAACTCATATTTGTTCCTTCACTAGGGTTTATCCTTGATCTCTTGTTCTTTTCTAGGGTTTCTTCTTGAATTCTTACACTTCACTCACCCTTTTTCGTCCTTCCAATTGCATATCAAACCTGTGAGTGATGAGTGACAAATGAGGTTGAAGATATATTTATTTATAGCCTTTCTGTGTGGGTTGAATACCCCTCCTTATGCCGACTTGTCTCTTCTATGGCCGACTTGTGCTCTTGAGGTTTCCAGGACCTTCTAGACTCAAAATAAATTATTTTCCCAATTACAGTTTTCCTGAAAGGATCTTATAAACGTGATGTTGAGTCCTTTGACTCATGACAATAAATCATATGACCCAAAAAACCATAAAAGCATGAATAACATATTTTTTCTAACCCGGATGTGGGTGATAATGAGGCCATTAATGGAGAATAGACAGCAAGACAGTGGGCGGCTAGGCCATATGGCTACATGCATCCCTCCCCACGCCAACTTATGGAAAATTCCAGTCGACCTGCAGGCACATTTACTTTGGTGCTCCAGTCGAGAAATACGTAGCAAGCATAAGGAAATGGCGGAAGCAAGCCACATTTCATTCATCCCTCCTTTGCTAAACTGTTCTTGTCCCCCTCAAGTAACGGAGCCAAGCTCACGCACCATCACTAACAAGAGGTGTTGGATACTCAGCTATGTCGATTTTGGAAATGGCTTACATTTCTCCCAAACGACACATTGTGTGTTGAATCACGCTCAGAATTCCTCTGTTTTTCCTTGGCATAGCCAATTCAATCCCTGAGAAACCTCTACCTCCCCACCTGTATATCCTGAAATTATCACAGTTATGGTGCGCACTCACGATCGCATGCGTTTCAGATGCGGGGGTAGTTGAGGCAGAAGCATACGCCCCCTCGCAATGCCCAACCCTAATCCTACTGCTCCATCCTCCTCCCCATCCATCACTCATACCCATGGTCCCTTCCCTAGAAGATACCCAGATACGCATAGTGGTAGAAGGCATTCACAGGCCCATAGCATCCAACGAGCAAATGCAGCTACCAAAACAGAGAATTCCCCCACCCTCCCCACCCCCCCACGCCTGTCACCATACCATCCAATTTTGCTTCCAAAGTTCACTGATTCGGCCATAAATCTTAGTGACGGTTACCATAACCTTTAGTGAGGAAACTAGTTCACAGGCTGAGCAAGATGCTCAGACCCATGACTTTAGACCAGGGAAAAGGAACAGCGGCACAAAGCAGAAGGCAGCTAAGAGGAATAGGGATGACAGTGAACCAGGAAAGTAGCAAAAGTCAGGGAAAATTGAAATTCTGCATTGCAAGGAGCTCGCTAGAAGCAAGCATGCAGCTGAGGGCAGAGTGGGTGGCACGAAGGCTGCTGGAGGTACCCTAGATGACACATCAGGCATGAATGTAGTGGAGGGTAGATCAGCAGGCATTCAAACAACAAGTGTCATCCTGTCGGCACGTCAGCAAAGGATGAGTACACGTGTCGCATTGTTGAAGAGCCAAACCCATACGACATCGAGGGGGTCCCTTGCATGGTCAGAGTGCCCAACCCATATGTCTATTCGCCAGGTATCGCCTTACAGATCAACGGAGGTTTTACAAGCTTGTTGTTTGAGGTTTTTTACTCCTGTTTTTTCAAACCTGTTGGTATGTTTTGATTGATTTTGAACTAGTACCCCTGTGTGGGCCTTTTAAAGTTAAGTTTCGAGACCCTTGTGTGGGGCCATTTGTTGTAATCTCACTCGGACTGGTTTCCCGTCGAAGGGCAGTCGAGTTTATTTTTGTTGCCAATTATGACATAACATTGTTCCGCAACACAAAGGTCGGCACTTCTATGTATTATTATTTTGCTTAATATCAATAGAATAGTTTTACTTAGAAAAAAAACATATTTTTTCCTAGAATATCATCAATAATGAGCATGAAACCCATGCTTTAAAATAATATTTTCTTATTTTCTTATTTTTTTTTACATAAGATACATATTGAAATGAGTACAACAACAATTATTAAGACCAAAACTAGTTACATTTACAACATGTAGAACTTGAAATTTATTCCTTAGAAGCCTCATGCTTTTCTTCATCATTAGAGTCCATGGAAACTTCCTTGGACTTCTAATAAGATATCTTCCCATCAAAGGTGACATCACAGCTGACCTCAACCTGTCACTACTCTAAAATGTAGATTCTATAGGCCTTTTATGATTCACTGTAACAAAAAAATATTCCTTTCTTTCCTGAAGGTTCTATCTCCTTCCTCCTATCCTTAGGAACATGGATGTAAATTGGGTAGCCAAAGATTCTAAAATGCCTTACCTTTGGCTTCTATCTAATTAATGCTTCTTCAGGAGTCATATCCTCTAGAATTTGATGAGGAATTCTATCTAAATGTATACAATTATTAAGTATGATTCTCCCCATAAGAACACAGGAAAATCTTGATCATGATGTTGTAAATACTGAGAGGGGGGTGAATCAGTATTTCTTACAATGGTTATATTATGCCAGTTAAAATTTTCAACAATACAAATCACTATTAATAATAGAACAAAAAATAGATTTATTATTGATAATAATAATTAGGACTCCAATCCTCTTTTACAAATTTTAGGTTCCAAACTACACAAATATTTAGTCCACCAACCTTACACAAGGACACCAATCCTTTCAACCAAATTAGGGCTCCAACCTAGTCAATATGAGGACACCAATCCTCTCAATCTAATCTAGGCGCCAACATAGTCTATATGAGGACACCATTCCTCCTAGGCTCTAACCTTTTACCAAAATTCTTTCTAAAATACTTTTTTCAAGAATAAATTCAATGTCTGGTCCAAGATATGTTCCAACTGGCACTTCAAGGTCTGGTCCAATATCTACTCCAAAAGGCAATTATTCACATTTCAAAATCTAGTTAAAAACTTGCTCCAAATCCACTTCTTAAAACTTTGAAGTATGGTCAAGGATCTGCTCCAATATTCATTTCTTCAAACTTAAAAGTATGGTCAAGGAGTTTCTCAAATATGCACTTCTTCACATTTCAAATTCTAGTCAAGGATCTACACCAGTATGCACTTCTTCACACTTCAAAGTTTGGTCCAATATATGCTCTAAAAGGATTCAATATGTTTCTTAAATACTATTTTAAGGCTTCTTCGTGATCTCTTTAATAGCTACTCAAAAACCTCTTCAAAGGATGCTAAAAAGTGTCTCTAAGCCTACTTCAATTTGTTGCTTCAAGAACCTATCCAAGGTTTTCTCGAGATGACTTTAATAACTACTCTAGGTTTAATATGGGCATCAAGATTTTTTCTCAAAACTAATATAAGTAAATAAAATTTGCTCAATAATAGTTGCAATATTGTATGTAATAGGGTTATATATGTGATCAGTTTTGAATTTCAAATCAAACCCAAACAAAGGTTGAATCCTGAGGCACTACAGACCCAAAATACTTCTTAAACAATAACAGATCTAAGGTTGAATATTAGCTTGAGAAAACCCTGAAAAAAGGTATATATTCCTAAGGATAAATCGAATTTGTGTGAATAGGATGAATTTGGTGACAGGTCGATACAGGGCAGAGGTCTAAGACTAAAACAGGTTTCTCCATAAGCCGAAAATTGCACTTTCATCAAGCTAATGCTAATCTCAAATAAGAACTCAAGTTTTTACTAGGAAGATTGAATTATTGTGCCTCAAGGGACGTCAAAATTTGCTCCAATAATAGACAATGTTCTATTCCAAAATCCTATCAACAAACCTTAAAACAACTTATCAAAACTAGAGATAAATACAAGAGTTTTTTTCTCCTTTAAACAACTTCTAGCTTCATGGGATATGAACCAATTACTTGAGGGTTTTATGCGTATCAGCGTTTGTGACAGGCCTGGAACACCACAAACTCAAACTGGTAGCATTGTTTCGAAAGGGGCAACTGCTGTCGGACTGGATGGGAGCAGAGGGGTCCAGTGGGACCCCATCGTTTAAGCAGGTTATCCTGCAGAAACAACAACAGAACATGAAAGAAGGAGTCAGAATAGAGGGATTGAACAGCACGATGCAGAACAGCAGGAAAAAAAAGGATAAGACACCAATGATGTCTGACAAGACAGAAAATACCACAGAAGACAGGAATACAGAGAAGCAGAACCGTGCAGGCACTCAAGACAAAACAGATGCAAAGTCTCAGCCCTCAGAAAATGAGGACGAAGGACCGAAAGAAGACAAAGAGCCAAAAAACAAAAGCAAGGTCCAACCGGAGAAGGAGGGGGAGTCTAGCGCGAACCCCAACAGAACCCCGGTGAACAGCAGTGCATGTAAGCCAAAGAAAAAAGACAGCCTACGGGTGACAATCACTGACCCTGAAATCCAGGACTATAGGGAGCACATGGCTGAACATGCCATCATCTGTAAATTTATGGGAATCTGGCCATCTGAGAGGACTCTGTGCCAATGGATAAGACAACAGTGGAAGTCGAAAGGAGATGTGCAGTTACATCTGGGGGCCAAAGGATTCTTCACAGTAGTCTTTACAAGTCTAGAAGATAAAGACAGAGTGTTCGAAGGTGGCCCTTATTTCCTAGCAGCAGCAGGCTTATATATGAGACCTTGGAAGCCGAACTTCGTCCCGAAAAAGGAATCCTTCACTCAAGTTCCGGTTTGGATCAGACTCTTCTCTCTCCCGATAGATTATTGGGGATTAAATGCCTTAAAGAAAATAGGGGATAAGCTAGGAACGTTTGTCAAAGCATCGGAGGCAACCATGCAGAAAAGATATACCACCTATGCTAGAATCTGTGTGGAGCTGGATGTGTCAGGAGCACTACATGAAGGTTTGTGGCTGGAGTACAGGGATGAGGAATACTTTCAAGCTTTAGACTATGAGAAAATACCTTTCAGATGTCGGAAATTCCATGAGCATGGACATCTGGTAAGGGACTGTCCATTGAACAGAAAGGAGGCAGAAGAAGACAAAACACAGAACAACAAAGACAAGAACAACTTTACCAAACCAAAGAACAGGCAGCGTGCCAATAGAAGAAGGAATACTAAAGGAAACACAGGAAAAAACTACTTCAGTAACCCCTTTGAGATCCTAGACCTGGAGACCGATTCGGAGGAAAAGAAGAACACACCTAATGGGGAGGCAAGGCAAGAAGGACAGGAAAAACTTACAGGGGAAGGTACTGAGGAAGGAGCTTTCAATGGTGAAATCCACATGCAGGATAGAACAGCAGAAACGGACGAAGAAACAGAGATGTTAACTAGTGAAGCAGGGAGTGAGGATCTGGAGCTCAAAGATACCTTAGCCATGGAAGGCATGGACCTCACGACGCTCGTAGAAAGATGGAGAGCCAAAGGGATTGAAGCAGTACCGGAGGAAGAAATCAGGAAGGTCAATGACCTCTTCATAGCACGGCAGAAGGCAGTAATAGAGAAACAGAAGAACAAGTTAGGCATAATCAAAGGAAGCATCCCACACTACAAAGCAATACTGGGAAAAACCTCTGGCTCGAGGCACAAACGCCGTAGAGGCTGCAAGTCAAGCGGAGAACACCTGCAGGAGCTTGGAGAGATGTTGATCAACGCAGGTAAGATAAAGCAGCTAAGTGATTATCCGTCCTTCCCAAAAATTGTTTAAATATGAAGATTGTATCTTGGAACGCAAGAGGGATAAACAGCCAAGCCAAACAAAGGCTGCTGAAGAGGCAGATGCAAAAAAACAACCCGGATATGTTGTTTCTACAAGAGACCAAATGCAACAGAGCTCTCATAGAAAAGCTACGAGTTAAGTTAGGAAGAAATTTTGAAGTCTTAGAGATCGAAAGCAAAGGGCAAGAAGGAGACAAGGAGATACCAGATCCTCACAGCTGAAGCAAGCAAGAACTACTTAGCACTGGAAGTGCAACCTACAGGTAATTCTACATCTTTCCTATGCATAAATGTCTATAGTCCTCAGAAATTAGAAGACAAGATAAGTCTCCTAGCGTCTTTAACCAATTTTATAGAAAGGCACCCTGATGCTAAGTTCATTTTGGGGGGAGATTTCAACATGATCACCTCCCTCCTGGAGAAAAAAGGAGGCCTCAGGAAACTAAACAGGGATGGGGAGGTCTTCATAAGTTTCATTGATAATGCAAGATTGGTAGATGTTTACCCTAAAAATGGTAAGTTTACTTGGAACAACCGAAGTGGGAGCGAAAGGTTAATATCCTCCATATTGGATCGTTTCTTAGTCTCGGAGAGCTTAATATTAGATGGAACGGTAGTTGAGTCGAACATCCTCCCAAGCGGAGGGTCGGACCACTGGCCGATCTCTCTAGCTGTCGAGCTTCAGGGTACCCCCAGGAACAAACCCTTCAGGTTCGAAAAGTTTTGGATAGAACACCCTAACTTCCTCACTATGGTGGAAAAATTGTGGTCAGAGCCTTTAGCTGAAGAAGGGTCCAAAATGTTCAATCTGCAAAAGAAACTAAAAAACATCAAAATGAGATTAAACAACTGGAACAAAACAGTTTTTGGAAATATATTTCAGGAGAAAGCTATCATCGAACACAAGCTGGAACAAATTCACAAGGACAGGGCGGCAGGCTGCAGAAATGAGGAAACCTGTGAACAAGAAAAAGAGCTTACTCAACAATGGCACAATAGATGTAAGCAGGAAGAATCTTTATGGAAGCAGAAATCAAGAGTCCTTTGGTTGAAGGAAGGGGAGCAAAATACCAAATTTTTCCACAGATCAGCCATGGACTACAGAAGTGCCAATAAAATCCTAGAACTAAAAAATAGTGAGGGTGAACTCCTTAGGAATCACAACGAGATATCAACCTCACTATCGGATCACTTTAGCCTCATAGCGCAAGAACCAGAGATCAACAAAGAGGCAGCCATCAAAGAAATAACTAATGCCATACCCAAATCAATCACAGAGGAGCAAAACTGGGCCCTAAGAAGAACAATCATTATGGAAGAGGTCGAGGAGGTAGTTAGGAGTATGCCCATCGACAAAGCTCCTAGTCCGAATGGGTTCACCATCAACTTCTATAAAGCCTGCTGGAACATTGTAAAGCAAGACATATGGGAGATCGTGGAAGACTCAAGACGATCCAAAATGATCCTAAAATCTCTAAACTCAACCTTCATTGCTCTTGTACCCAAAGTGGAGGAAGCTAATACACCTGAAAAGTTCAGACCCATAGCCCTCTGCAATGTCATCTACAAGATCATATCAAAAGTCATAGCCAACAGGCTGAAGGTGATCCTCCCTGGCATCATCTCGAAAGAACAGTCTGGCTACGTGGAAGGAAGGCAGATTCTAGACAATATTTTGCTTGCCCAGGAGATGATTCACTCTCTTCATTCGCGGAAAGAAGCAGGAATGCTCATGCAGTTCGATCTTTCCAAAGCTTATGACAAGGTAAGTTGGTCTTACCTGGAAGCAGTTTTAGAGGCTTTTGGTTTCAATAAACAATGGATCAAATGGGTTTTAGCCCTCATTAAATCTCCTAGATACTCTATCCTTGTGAATGGAGCCCCCTCTGTTCCCTTCAGCCCTTCCAGAGGCATCAGACAGGGGGACCCTCTATCCCTTTTCTTGTTTGTCATTCTAATAGAGGGCCTAAGCAGATTAATTGCAAAGAAAAAAGCAGAAGGTCAAATTAGAGGTCTGCAACCTATCAGATCCAGTCCAGCCACTACTCATCAACAGTTTGTGGATGATACCATGTTGCATGGTACCCCTATAGTAAAATAAGCTTTGGCTTATAGAGACATTCTTAATCTTTTTAGCAAAGCTTCGGGAATGGAGATAAATTTTTCCAAATCCACCATATTCTTCTTCAACACGCATCAGGCTATCCAATCTCATCTATCTAGGCTGCTGGGGTTTAAAATTGGCTCCTTACCTTCAAGATATCTTGGCGCCCCCCTAACTCTCAAACCATGGCAAAAGGTTCACTGGGAGAAAGTCCTAGCCAGTATGGAGAGGAAATGCAGACATTGGACTAACAGGGCTTTGAATTTTGTAGGTAGATTAATTCTAACAAAAGCGGTCTTGCAGGCTATCCCTCAGTATATGCTTTCAATTTTTCCTGCTCCGAAAGGAATCCTAGATCAAATGAGAAGCATCCAGCGCTCCTTCTTATGGAGTGGAAACAGTGAAAAGAAGAAATGGTCGCTGGTTGCCTGGCAGAAACTATGTAAACCTAAGGATAGGGGGGGTCTGAACTTTGTTGATCCCTCAGTGGTTAACAGAATCTGCGGAGCCAAAATATGGTGGAAGTGGATCTCGGACACGAGCCTACCTTGGGCCATTTTGTGGAAGGAAAAGTACAGGCCAAATAGATCCAATCTAGAACTAATAAGAATGCAGGACACCCCCAATGGATCACCAATATGGAATCATGCCCAAGCCAACAGAAGTATTGTCCAGGACTATAGCTTCTGGGAGATAAGAAATGGAACTCAAGCACTCTTCTGGGAGGATGCCTGGCAGCAATCCCCGAAACTGGATACCCCTCAACTCCAACCATTGAAGCAACACACTCAAAATGAGGGAAAATTCAGAGTCAACCAATACTGGAACCCAACCAGTGAAGACCCGGAGTGGAGGGAATGGACTATATTCAACTCTACCCACAACGAGGACATTCAGGATACCATTCAAGCTTTAAATCAACAAATCCTCAAAAGAAAAATTCGAATGGCTGCTGAAAATGATAAGCTTAGATGGGGACCGAAAGGCAACAGTGATTTCTCCCTAAAAGAAGCAAGGAGCATCATAGAGAGGGAAGAACAGCCTGATATTATGCCCTGGACCGATAAAGTTTGGGACAGTCTTCAATGGCCGAAAATTAGAACTTTTCTATGGCTTCTTATGCAGAAGAAAACTCTAACATGGGAAAACTTATTGAAAAAAGGGTTCAGGGGACCTTCTAGATGTCCTATGTGCCTGAAGGAGGTGGAAACAATGAATCATCTTTTTAATTCCTGTGATTGGGCGTCCCAGCTTTGGCACTGGATGGAAGAAATTATGGAAGCGTCTGATCGGAACAGGGATTCCATTCAGGAGACCATCATCAACTGGAGGAGAAACTTTTCTAGAATTCGAAGAGTGGATAGTATATGGAAATGCACCCCAGGCTTTATAGCATGGACAATATGGAAAGAGAGAAATCGAAGAATATTCACGGAGGAAGTCAGAAACATAGAATTTGCAAAAGATTCTATAAAAATTAACATCAGACAGCTAATACAGGAAAAATGCAAAGCAGATTCGAATGAAAAACCCACGGATCAGGACTTATGCATATTAAAGAGGTTTCAATTGGAGGCCTCCAGCAAACAACCAACGTGGGGAAATAGAGCACGACCCTCATCGCAAATTCACTGATGGAAACGCCCACCAGAGGGCGACCTAAAATTGAATTTTGACGGGGCTTCGAGGGGCAACCCAGGCATAGCAGGTATCAGAGGCACCATTCGGAATCAAGATGGAGACATAATCCATATTTATTGCAGGGCGCTGGGAGAATGCACAAACAATGAAGCAGAGTTTGCTGCGCTTGAGCAAGGATTAAATATTCTAAGAACCATTAGACGAGGAAATGTCATAGTGGAGGGGGATTCTTCCTTGGCCATCTCGGCAGCTAAACGCCTTCAAGCAGGCACAAAAGCCAGTAAGGCCACCAAACATTGGAGGCTGGCTAAGGCAACTGAAAGTATAGCGGAGATGATAGTAGAAATGAGAGGCATAGTTTTCCAATCAGTAAGAAGAAAGGCGAATGGGTTGGCAGACTTTTTGGCAAACCACGGTGCTGACAACCCGAACATAATCACGAACAGCTGTTGGCAGGAGGGAGACTACCCAATCCTCAAGGTGACATGTGCACAACTGGCAGAGAAGGATTCAAACCAAGCTGATCCAACCTAGCTGGTGACGGCTTCGGGTTACGGAACCGGAATTTTGATGAAACCAGTAAAAGCAGTAATAATCACCAAAGCAACGGAATGACAGGACTTCTCGGGAGGTGGATCTCCTGGCGGCGGCAGGCCAGCCAGACGATTGATCATTACAGATCGAGCCACATAACTTATAGCATCAGCAATATCAAAATCAAGACACTTGGAAGGGATCCGTATAGAAAGACATCAATAACATTTATGTTGATTACAAAAGAGGCGGGGTGGATAGAGGCACAGTGTATGAAGAACTGATATGCAGGCAAACAGGGTATGTCAGATACAACAATCAACCATAGCAACCGATCAAACGTACAGGACACCTAGCATAATGCTAAATGGATTATGAGCAGCCACTTTCAATCTAATTCGACCTACAACGGCCTTGCTTGTGTGAACCTCAATCAAATTTATTGCAATAGTACTCCCACCTACAGCGGGATTAAGGCTAAACTCAGGAGGGTTCACAAACGAAAACACTATAAAGCAGAGGGTATTTTCCCTGTTTTCTCCACAGCTTCTCATAATAGTGTCGAGCACGCATCCGTGAACGGTAATTGCATTAGCTGGGAGGAGCATAGAGAGACAGATATGGACGCGGGAGGATGCCGCTGTGCTGCTGCAAATCAGGACCTCCTAGAGGCGAAGAGAGGCTATGAGACCCATGCAGCAACTAAGAACAAGCGCAAGGTTGCTGAATTGGAGACTAAGGTTAAGCAGGCGGAAGAAGGGCGCATGGAGGAGGAGATTGCAGAGAAGGTGGATTGGTTGAAGGATCCGGGAACCCCCTCGAAAAGGGCTACTCAGTTTGTTAGAACAAAGGCAGAGAGTTGGAGAACCAAGATGCTCATCGCCAAAGCTCTGGAATCGATCGAGAAGGAGAAGCAGCATATCGTGACTGAAGTGAACCTCACAGAGGCTCAAATGGCAAAAGTAATTGACTACAACAACTCGCTGGATGGCCGAATCACCACTGTGCATGAAGCCATTCAAACAGTCAACAGGAAGCTCACTCTGCTCATTAGGCTTCTGAGAGATATTGTCAACCCAGCTCCTGGCACTCCGCAGCCGGCCACAACTGAGGTGCAGGAGAACAAATCTATGGCAACCGTGCAAGCAAGGATGGATAGTCACATGCGGCAGATGGGTCTGGACAACATCAGTCAAATGGGCAAGTTTATCTAGGGCAGTCCCTTTTGTTGTTTACTCCGGCTTTATCTATGTTTCGGCCTAAGTCTGTCTATGTTAATGTCATGAAATGTAATGTCTCGGTAGTCTCAGTTTATAGGAACAAGATTAGCTCGAGCCACCCTGCGAGGTGTGCTTTTTGCAGTTTCTTTTTCTGAACTCTCTGAGCAGGTGATTGGTTATGGCTCAATGTTCATCCCTGCTTTCGATCTGCTACAGCGGATTTTTTGTACTATACTTTGTTATATAATATAAACTTCTGACTTACAAAAAAAAAAATATATGAACCAATTACTTCCTTCCTCAAGTCCGAGTACTTACTCTGCTTCTTGACTAAGTTACTCATTAAAAAACCCACAAATTAGGTGAATTTCTATGAGATGGAAAGATCATATTTTCTTAGGTTTGACCTAAAACAAAAACAAACAAACAAACAAAAAATTTGAAGAGCCTTGTCAATTTAGGTGGTGACATAATCATCAACTTTAGCATTTATTAAAAAAAAAATAGGGGATATATTTCCAATATGAACTTGTAGTAATAGATTTGTAAGGTGTCATTACTTCTGGTTTATGGTTACAAAAATTCAATGCATAATTCATTTTGGAGAAAATGGCATTTAGGGTGATTGACCTCAAACAAACATGATAATTGTTGAAAGAATTTTTTCCAAGATAAATTTAGGAGCATAGCATGTAGCTTTTTTGGTTTCATTGTTGATTTTCTAGGATATCAAAGGTTATGGAATCTCTTGGAAATATTACCTCTTGTAGCCTATAATTTATTTTGACGCATGGTGAGTTGTAAGTGTCCTTAATTCAACAACTTGTTCTTCTATCCATATCTAGAATATATTCTAAATTTTAAGAGAGATATCATACAAGTAGAAATCCACCATCATTCTAGGATTAGTACTAGTTCAATTGAAAAAATAGATTTCATTGCTTCATATGTATTCTTCAACTGTCATCTTTTGTTCAATAGATTCCTCACATTATTAAAGCCTTCAAGGTTTTTCTCAACTCATAGTGTTATCCATAATTCTTTTATATAGTCAAATGTATGGGACAATGAAATCCTTGGTGGAATTACTTTAAGAAGGCTTAACCATTTCTCAAGAAGACTCATCGTACATGTAACCTAAGGTTTATTTCCAATTCATCAATCTCCCTTATTTTCACATCAATGAAAAACCTCTCAACAGATGCATCATAGCCTTGATAGATTCTTCAATGGACTTGTTCTATCTTTCAACCACTCCATTATATTGAGGATTATAGGGGACAATAAGCTTCCTCTTAATCCCATCTTATTTACAAAATGAAACAAGTTAATTTGAAGTTTATTCTCCTCCATTGTTAGATCTCAAAATCTTGATCTTCTTTCATGTCAAGTTCTCTACTTCAGCCTTGAATTCTTGAAACTTGGTGAATAATTCACCATTGGTCTTCATGAGATATTTCCACGTATTATGAGAGAATTCATAAATAAATGTTACATAGTATAATGAACCTCCAAATGATCTCACTGACATAGGACAACAAACATCAAAATGAATCAAATCCAAAATTTCTTTGGATATATTATCACTACTTGGAAATGACTTCTTGATATTCTTTCCAAGTGTGCAACCTTTACATACACCTTCATGTTCTATCTACAATTCAAGAATACCTGAAACCAATTGATTCAAAGTAGAATATGACCTATAGTAAAAGTGACCATATCTCTTATGTCATAGCTCGCATGGATTGATTTCATCATGTATTAAGGCTTGATCTGGTTGACCCAAGAGTATATACAATATTCAATCACAACTTCCAATAACTCTAGCATCATTTATACTAGATCCCTTAGGTCATACAAGTACTTTTCCATCAACAAATGCTCCTCTATATCCTTTATCTTCTAGACATGAAATAGAGACTAAATTCTTTCTCAAACCTGGCCCATATATAACATTACTGAGATGAACATTTTTACCATATTTTAGCTCAACGGATGTCTTTCCAATTCATTTGATTGGATAGTTGTGGTTGTCTCCAATCTATACCCTTTGTGCTAATATTCTTTCCATCACGCTAGTGAGATTTCCACAATCTTATGTCATATGTATTGAAGCACCACTATCTACCAGTCACATACCATCATCATATGCAATAGAACTTGTTAGGGAAGAAAAGTAAAAGAAATATTTGTCACCTTTAGATTTATTTGGATGTTCATCAATGTCTATTGTGGAATCATGTTATTTTCCTTTGATTTTTCTATCATTCTCTCCTTTATGAAATTGGCTCATAAAGTGACCAAACCTGCAACAATGATAACATTGAATCTTTGGCATATCCATCTTTCCTTGTGAAGTACATCTTCCTTTGGGTTTTCTATTTTGGAAACAAAACTTCTTATTTCCTCCATTATCATTCTTAAAGTGTGCTACAAATGCTTGAGATTCTTATTCTTTCTATCTCTTGATATAATCCTTGATTCTTCTTGAGCACAATAGGCCCATAATTCTTCAAAAGAGGGAACTTCCTTCCTACTACCTATACTAGCTGCAAATGCATCCCATGATCTAGGTAATAAATTAAGTGTTGTAGTCACATGTTCCTTCTCAGAGATTAATTCATTGATTTCTCAAAGTTGATCTCTTAGTTGAGAGATTATTACAAAATATGAAGCCACAGTGTCATCATTTTTCATCCTTACATCACGAAGCTCATTCTTTAAATCATGACTTGATCAATGTTGTTGGTTGTAAATAGATTAGTTAGGGCATCATACATTGCCTTTAAAGATTCAATCTTTTCAATATAAGGGATCAGGTGATCTCTAATGGAATCCAAAATGAGGATCATGGAAGTGATGTCATCGTCCTTTAACTTCTCTTTTCCTCCACTACTTGTTGGTTTTACAACCTTTCCCTTCACAATATCCAAAACATTGTTCTTTGCAATAATAAGATCAAGCCTAGTTTTCTAAGCTCTGAAATTTGAAGCCCCTTCTAACTTGTTCTCTAATGTCACATAAGAAGCCATGGATATATATCAACATGAAGGACTTAACAATATTGATATCAATATAGGTTTTCTTCAAGAGTGATCTCAGTGTTCCTTCCTTCACCAAAGATCTAGTGCATGTTGATTTTTCAAGTGCACTAGATACGAGCACAATATTTTTTAAAACTAAGAATTACTTCTAATGATGTTGATATTCTTTTAATTTTTCCAATATATCATTATGCAATTATTATTTTAAATTCAACCATATAAAAGTAGTATAATATTAGATATCACAATGCACAAAGAGAGAACAATATTTACCTTGAGAAAACCAACTAAGGAGAAAAACGCAACAACCTTTTCAATAGATAAATTCATCTATTCAACAAGAAACACGCCTAGTCTTCTAGTCAACAACTAGGTCAAACTTACCTTCAACAAATTTATGATTAAACCTAGTCAAACCATCCAAGACAATCCTTCCAATATAATCTAGAAACTTGCTTTCTTGTTCTACTTTAGGCTGAATTTTAGCCTCCCAAAAACTACCAAAATCCCAAAATTTTGGCCTCCTACAACTACCCAAAAATTTCACCCCCCTACAACTGCAATTGCCTAGAAAAAATGCGAACTGGAGAGAGGAATTCCTTCCACATGTGCGAGCTAGATATAGATAGAAAGAAATGAATTTCATCCTTCTTTCATCTTTATTGTCCTTGTCCTTTGCTTGGATTCCCAAAAGATTCTTGATGAGAGAGATTGAAGTTTTACTTTGTGGAGGAGGTTGATCTATCTTATATAGTGTTGTGATTAGTCGAATGGGTGTCTTTTTCTTAGGCAAATTGACTTGGAGGGAAGCTGACTTGACTATTTTGGAGCCAAAATTTAAATTTTATTCTTTTAAAATTTCAACTGGACATGACTCAAAAAAATATTTTTCTTTTGACTCTAGCATGAAGGACATGTTTTACAATAATCAATATAAATACATCAAGTGCAAAAATATACATTATGAATATATGACCGTAGTTACAAAATTCAACACTTTCTTCATGATTCAAACATTGTATATGAAAAATATGATCAAGCCATCAAGTAAGTGGATTCCTTTGATTTGAAATGATAAAAGCAAAGTTTGAAAACTTTCATTATCTTAGCTAGACATGAAGTCTTAAGGGGATAATGCTTTTTAGATATACAAATACAATACAAAATTGTCATCTCAAAACCAAAAATTATTCAAGTTTTCCAAGAAATGGTATAAGAAAGATACTTATTATCTTTGCATAATAATACATTGATTAGAATACCTAAAGCCAAAGAGAGGAGGATACATGGATCTTTTTTCTTTAATTTTGAGAATATTAGCTACCTCTTTGGTTTGGATGAGGACATGCAAATTTTCTAGTGTGGGGAGATGTTGGCCCCTTATTTGACATGATTTCAAAGGTCATTTTATCTCATATTCTATTGTTTTCCCATTATTCTACATTCATTATTACCTTCATTACCATATATTTGTCCATTTTCATCTCATACAAACTTCATAAGACATGAGCATTAATATGGTTGATTTCCATGATTTGATGGTTAGTTTGAATGGGTTTTTTTTTCCTAACTTTCTTCTAAAGTTTTTGGTGTTTTCTATCATTTTTGTAGCTACAAAAAACCTATTATAGCTATAGAAAATTCCTGTAGATAAAAATTGCAAAGGAATTTTTTCCACATCATTTAAAAATCGATGAAGATGAATCAATAAAATATAAAACATGATTTTTGTGATAAATATAGTTGTTTAGGTGAATTGTGAGCATAATCCTCAAAAAGAAAAAAAAGTGAATGTTTGGATGAGGTTTCAAAAGGGATTTATTAACATTGTTCCCTGAAATTTGTACTTCCCTATTTAACCAGCAAGCCTTGTGTACAAATTTTGGCATGTGGAACTTGTTGAAGAATCTAGCGAAAAGTAGTGTAGTGTGATTCTTCGCTACTTGATAATGATTTGTGGAGTTTTTTTACTTTTATTTAGCTTATTATTATTCTTTTTATTATTAGTGCATATGTGTGTACTTCATCAAACTACTACCAAAACATAAATAACAAGAACACAAAGTTTGGCTCTCTTCCAGGGACAAAACCTCTCCACTCTTGAGAGGAAAACCCTTGGTAAGTTTTCTCTTATTGAAGCTTATTATTTGAATGACTTCCAAACCCTAGAACCTTGACTAGGATATCCTCCAAGCACAAGTCAAGTCCTTCCTCTTTCCGTACTATAACTTCTGGCACATGGACCTCTGTCTTCTGGTACTTATCTCCTTAGCACTTCGTCCTTCTTCTATTGTTTGTCTAAGTTAGGAAACCATAGAACATTAGGGCTTCTTTACTTCATTATAGAGAGAGTATTCTTCGCTTTCCTTTGGATACCTTTTAGACCTCGATACACATCGAATGTTGTTGCCTTCCTCTGTTGTCAAATCTGCAAGGGTTTACTTGTTGTATGTGTGGATAGAAACCCTAAAACAGCCTCCTTCACCTCATTGTCTTTTCATTATTCTTCGCTGGTTAGGGAGGCCTTATGGTCCTCACTTCTTAGCCCAAAACCAAGATACTTGTTACTGTTGTAATGACCGCAGGAAGCCTCCTTTGTCTTTGGATGTGTGGCTGTAGAAACCACGTAAAACTTCTATTCTTCTTTGGTCTTCTTCCTCCTTGCTTGCTGCCCTTGTAAACCCTTTACCTTAGCTTTCTTCGTCCTCCTTAGTACTATTTTTCCTGCCTTATACCCTTTCTGATTTCAGAGAGAATTCGTTATACTTTTGAGGAGTGGGCATCCTCTATAAATAGAGGTTTGTCCCTCCTCTTTAAGCCGACTTGAATGTCTATTAGGCTAACTTGACAGTTTCGTTATAATTCATCTTTTCTTCATTATTTTTCTTCATGGATACTTTGTTGATGCTAGGAGAGGATTTTGACTTGTCTTGGAGGTGTTCCCATGACCTCGTACATTGAAATTCATGGTGTAACATGCCCTCAAAGGGTCTCATCATAATTACAATTTGACTTTGACTTTCTAGAAGAACTTTGAAATGTGCTTGACCTATTTTCAATGAGCAGGAAACTCATTAACAAATACTATAAAAATACTTTATCTTTTCTTGAATAAATACAAATATTAAAATTACATTTATGAAGATTGAACCTAGTTACATTTCCTTGAACACTTCCTCTTAACTAGGGAGGTATTCATACAACATTACAAGGTGTTTGTCAAAGTTCAATCTTCACATAAGAGAAACTGGATTAGCAATCCATCTGTTATAGCATCATATCCATCAAAGTTTTCATAGTGTGAGGCCTTGACTAATAGCTCCATCTCTTTACGAGACCATGAGCTACAATTTTGGCGAGGCCAATGATTTATAGACACCTTCATAATTGTCTCTCAAGGTACATACCCACCTAGGTGTTCACCGAGTATGACCTTTTAGGACTATTCTTATCTTGGGTTTCCAGCCCTCAAAGAATATCTATCCTCTTTTCTACTCTTGTCTTGGATGCCCTACACATCCTCAAAGAGTATCGATGCCAGATGATTACCTAATACTCCCATTCTTTCTTCCCAAATGAAGACAAGAATTTTGTGTCTATCTTGTGTCTACATTTCCATTCATGGTCTTCATCTAGACTTACAACTATTAGTCCTAGTCTATTGCATAACTCATGAAATGGAAAACACAATTGTTACTCCTTTGTAATCAGGGGTGATCAAAACTACCTCTTGATCAGGGACCTGTCAAAGCGCCCTCTTAACTAGGGACTCTTTCCTTCATCAGCAGCTTCTTCTTTGTGGGTTCTTTAGCTGCTTGATCTCCTTCCTTTATTGATGTCATGAAGTCTTTGATCAAACTCCTTCCAGGTAGTGCACCATCCATCGATCACTTTCCTTAATGGTTTGTCATGTCATTGCTTCGTGGAAAGTGACTATCAGGTTTTCTTGTCATCTTGGCTACTCCTTTGTCATCTTATCCATCCTTCAAAATACTCTCCTCATGGATGCTTCATAGTACTTGCTAGGTTACACGCTTTGTCCTAATAGCCTATCATGACTTCATCCTAATATTGCTTCAGCAATTATTTTTCTTTTGTTGGATGGCTTCTTCATCACGACATCTTTGTAGAGTAGAATCAGTTATCTGCACCTTTATATCTCCAAGGCATTCATAGGTGTCAAGGGTCCTTTCTTTCTTTATCAGAGTTTTCTTGCCTTCTTTCGGGAGATATCTTCAAGGCATTTTGTCGAATAGTGATTCTTGGTGATCATGGTGTCTTTCACATGATTGATCTCTTTCTTCATTTTCTTCTTCTTAGATAGATAGGTCAACCATCTAATGCTTCTTTGTGAGAGCATTCCTTCATTTATTTCTTTTTGTACTTACCAGTGTTTCTTATTTCTTCTTAGTCAACAATCTTATGCTCCTTATGTGAGGATATTCTTTTATTGACCTTCATTGCATTAGTACATGCCTTCGAGCATATTCTTGGTGAAAGAGATTATTTCATGCTTGATTATATTATAGAATTGTACCCATGACTCAATAATATACAAATGAAAACATGATTTAAACTTTGATGCACACATACCTCATCTTGATTCTCCTTTGATCATCCATTGGTGAGACCCTTATTGCTTCATCTTAGCTTGCTTGCATATCATTATTTTCTTGAAACCCATGAATGGGATTCCCAATGAGACATACGCTTTGTTCCATGAACCTTCTTTTGAAGATTCCATCATAGGATCTTAAAATATCCTTGCCTTGCAAATTTTTCCTTTCTTTTGATGATGTAGGTCTTCTAAGATTCTTATCATGATCAATTTTTCTTTCATCATTTATGAGGTCCTATACTAGGTATTCTTCTTCTACATGAATATTTTGAGCTATATCTGTCATGATCCTAGATATTTCTAATTATGCATTTTTTTTCTTATCATAAATTCTACATCTACATGAGTATCTAGAACTCTATGTACATCATGTTGCTAGATTCTAGAGTATGTTTCTAGTCATGCAATTTTAATTTATTTCTACATTCTCCTATTCTACTCAAAACTTTGAAATAAGTCTAGAAGTAAAGAGTTTGACCTAGTCATAGTAGAGATCCAGAGGATATTTCTTCTTTTGATTATTTCCTTATTCTTTTATTTATTGAGTTATTTGAGCTTCTTCCCTCTTCCTTTTGTTGTTTTCCTTTTTAATATTAGGACAATTCCTTTTGTAGTGTCCATATTATTGGCATCCAAAACATTGGATCTTGGACATGTCTTTGTTGTTTGTTCTTTGTGCACCAAACTTGCCAAAATTACCCTTTCTTTTGGCCATGGTAGAAAATGCTTGCTCCTTTGATCCCACATCTTCTTTTTCCTTAAGTATGGTTTCCTCTATTCGGCATAGAGACCACATTTCACTGAGAGTAGTTGCTTCCTTCTTGGCATATATGCTAGATGTGAAGTTTCCCCACTCCTCAGGTAGATCATTGATTACTATAGTTGTCATCTCTCTATCAAACATGACTTCCCCAAGATCTTGAAGTTGATATCTCATTTCAAATATTTTCATGAAGTAGGGAGTTATTCCTTCATTTGTTATCTTCATCTTGTATAATTCATTCCTTAGAGATATTACTTCTCCGGTTGTAGATACCGAGAATAGCTCTACTAGCTTATCATAGATTTCTTTCAATGTCTCAAACTTGGAGACATAGGGAATGAGAGTGTTTTTGATTGATTCTATCATAATCCTTTGACCTCTTGTCTCATCCTTATTGTACTTGGCTAAGGCTTGAGTCTGTTCCTTAGCAGGGATAGTGATATTCCCTTTGACATGCTCTAGGAGTTCATTCTCCTTGAGTAGCAGATTAGTCCTCTTCTTCCATGCAAGAAAGTTATTGGTACCTACCAATTTATTGCTTTCCTTGCAAAAATACATTGATGTATATTCAGAAGGGGACATGTACTTACTTGATAGACTTTGAGATGTAATGGTTTTTCTTACTCCTAGAAGGCTTGATGGATTGTCTTCCTTGGATCTTGATGTTATTCAATTTTCCTTCTCCAAGTGGACTTGCTTGGTGATGATGTTTGCTTAAAGACTTGTAGCTTGATGTAGGTCCTGCTTCAATCTGCTCTTCTTTGTAGGTGCCTTTATGTAAGGCTCTTCTTCTAGCTTTGTAGACCTCCTTGATGGATGATGGATTGTAGACCCTTCTTGTCCTTGAAGTGGTTGGGACTTCTAGGCTTGATGCTTCAACTTTGTAGATTCTTCCTCTTGATGAGCGTTCTTGATTTTCCCTTTCTTTGATGTGTCACCTTATCTCTGATACCATGTTGAAGAATCTAGGGAAAAGTATTGTAGTGCGATTATTCGTTACTTGATAACAATTTGTGGAGTTTTTTACTTTTCTTCTTAGATTATCTTCTTCTTATTCTTATTAGTTCATATGTTTGCACTTCATCAAACTTCTACCAAAACATAAATAACAAAACACAAATTTTTTCTCTCTGCCAGGGACAAAACCTCTCCACTCTTGAGAGGAAAACCCTTAGTAAGATTTCTATTGTTGAAGCTTATTATTTGAAAAAATGCCAAACCCTTGACCCTTGACTAGGATATCCTCCAAGCACAAGTCAAATCCTTCCTCTTTCTGCACTATAACTTCCAACACATGGACCTCTGCCTTCTGATACTTAGCTCCTTAGCACTTCGTCCTTATTCTGCTGCTTGTCTAAGTTAGGAAACCCTAGAACATTAGGGATTATTTACATAATTATAGAGAGTGTCTTCTTCACTTTCCTTTGGATACCTTGTAGACCTAGATACACATTGAATGTTGTTGCCTTCTTCTACTATCAAATCTGCAAGGTTTTACTTGTTGCACATGGGGATAGAAACCCTAAAATAGTCTCCTTATCCTCGTTGTCTTTTCCTTCTTCTTCATTGGTTGGGGAGGCCTTATGGTCCTTGTTTCTTAGCCCAAAACCAAGATAATTATTTATTTTGTAATGACTGAAGGAAATCTCCTTTATCTTCACACATGTGGCTGCAAAAACCCTAGAAAACGTCTCTTCTTCTTCATTGTTCTTCCTCCTTGCTTGTTTCCCTTGTAAACACTTTACCTTGGATTTCTTCATCCTCCTTAGTACTCTTTTTCCTACCTTATAACCTCACTAATTTCAGAGGGAATTCGTTATACTTTTGAGGAGTGGACAACCTCTATAAATAGAGGTATGTCCCTCCTCTTGAAGCCGACTTGACAGTTTCGCTATAATTCATATTTTCTTCATTATTTTGCTGCTTGGAGACTTTGTTGATGCTAGGAGAGGATTTGACTTGTCTTGGAGGTGTTCCCATGACCTTGTACATTGAAATTCATGATGTAACATGCCCTCAAAGGGTCTCATCATAATTACATTTCAATTTTGACTTTCTAGAAGCACTTTAAAATGTGTTTGACCTATTTTCAATGAGCAAGAAACTCATTGACAAATACTATAGAGATAATTTCTCTTTTCTTGAATAAATACAAAAATCAAAATTACATTTATGAAGACTGAACCTAGTTACAGCAGTTTGATGCCATTTTACCTTCTTATATGCCTCAATTATGCATTTATCCATACTACTTTACTACTTAGTTACTAGAGAATGGTCTCCCCAATTATTGTTCTCGGTGTACTATTGTAACAAGGCGATCAATTAGCTTATCTAGAGTGTATTTAGGTAGACCTAGAGGAATTCTTATATACGCAGAGGTACATGGAATTGATATTTGTAGACAATTATTGTCTAATCGGGTACTACTCTAAGGGGTACCAACATGGTTTATAGGGACTTCCAACAAGGTGAAACCATGTGTAGTTATGTTGTGTATTCTTCCCCAACCGCAAATTTACCCATTGAACAAAAAATAAGTATTGTTATCTAAAGACATTAGAACATGTCTCTAAATAAAATAAAATAAATAACCTCGATAAACCCAAATGAAGCTCTTAGAATGACCAAACAAGAACTTGTACAAGGTAGGGCTTGAGGCCAAAATTTTAAAATAATCACAACTTTTTTTATACTTATTAGATTGGTTGTTATGGCCCAAATTATGAAATGACCCAAATTTTATAGATCTAATAGCATTGTTTTAACTAAAATATGTTATTTATCAAACTATATTCAATTTTTGAAATTCACAATCTTCCCCACAATAAACCCTAGAAAATTTGTTGATTTTAAATTGTGGATAACTTCACTTCCTTGACGCCATATTGGATTATTATTTTCTTGAAATCAGAAATTTTTTTAGAGGAATTTAGTTCTTGGATTAGATTCTTGAAAATCAATGTAGAAAGTTTCAAAAATAGAATAGAATGTTGTCATCTTCCTTTCTTCTACCAAAAATCAGCAAAAAGGGAAAAGAAAAAAAAAACACTTTGTGCCCAAAAATCTCTGACTTCATGCCCAAGAAAAATCTTTGATACCAATTGTATTATAATTCACATTAAATATCGTGCAAAACAGATAACACAAGAGAAAAGAGAGATAAACCATAAAAATTATCTCTTTGATCATAGAAAATAGATAGTTATGTTCACTTGCCTCTTCAAGATGGAAACCTTCAAAAGTAATGTTTTAAATATGATCACAATTCCTAAAAAAAAATTACATAACTTTCCACACAATATGTATCTATCCATAGATATTATTAAATACCTATAGGCCCACTTATAATGAGATCCCCCTAACTAATTTGGGTTTTATTAACAAATTACCCTTTTTACAATGAATGTCTATTAACTGACTACTTAATTGGCCATATATAATAATAATTTGGAAATGTGAGGAAAAAACTCTATGGTGAGTAGTTTCAAGGAAGAAAGGGTGGTCGGAATTACATATCCATAACCATAAATAAGTAAATAAAAATAAAAAACTTGCATATATCATCCTAGAATCCTATATCTATTACTACTATAGGTGAGAGGGTCCTCTCTTCGAAAATGTGCAAAGTATCAAACCTTCTAATTCAAGATTGACTCTTTCAAGCACATAGAAATCACCAATAAATTAATTTAGTAGAAGACAAAACTCTTGGAAATCCACTTCTAAATCAAATCAAGGAGATTAATGGACTAAAATAATGGATGGACAATATCTCTACTTTGTGTTTGGAATATCTTAATGGGACAATTCCACCTCTAGTCTATAGAAAAAGTGGAAAACTTTAGACATGTACAACTCACCTAAAATATCAATGGGACATTATGATGTATAATATAAACATGGACACTCCATTGAGTAAATAAATCTCATTCAACAAAGGCTAGGATCCATATGGAACTCTTTATATAGTTAAATATCAATTCAACTTTCAGATAGAAGAAATAAATAAACAACTAATACAACCATTTAGAAGGTAACCTCAAAAAGAGATGGCTTTCCAAAAGTTAAGGTATTGTGCTAGATATTGATCCATGGAAAAATATTCATAGTTGAAAATTTGAAGGAAAAAATGGGAACTCGTACTCCCACCTGATGCCCTCCATGAAATGACAATGAAGAATCCTTAACCCATGTTTTCATATAATGTTAATTTACTAGGTAATAATGGAGTATCACTTTTGCAAATCTAGGGAAATGATAAGGCCATGCCTCAATATAGGAGGGAGGTGATCCAAAATTGGAACAAAATTATGAAAGAACTTTCCAAAATAAACCATTGTTAAAGAGTCTAGATACCATTTCCTTTAATTCTATATTTAAAGTGGTTTAGATAGGCGATGTTTTAGCAATGATCTATAAACTATTTCGTATATTCCACCGAGCAGTTGGTAACAACAAATATATGAAATAAACCAACATATCTACTATGAATAGTTAATTCCTTTTATATTCTAGATTTGTTATTATTTTTTTGTTGTTTATGAATGAAATAGATAATATACAAAAATAGAGAATAGGTAAATCAATCACATGCAAATTGTTGAAGAAAGTGTAACTAGGTTCAGTTTTCATAATGACATGATCTTTTTAAATGATGAAATAAAAGGAATAAAATTATTTTTGTATGCCTTGTTGCATGAGTTTCATGAGAAAGAGGTTTGTATATTAGTGACTCCCATTGAGAGCCTTAGGATTTATTATTGACTCAAAGAGTCAAAGTCATGTATGAAGAGCTCTTCTTGAGCCTATGTTAAATGTATACAAGTCTATAGAAATTTCTAACATCCCTCCAAAGACAAGCACAATCCCTCTTGAAGAAGTCAGCAAGAAAATAGAATTAAAAGAAGTGACGTCAACTCATATAAGGAGACACATTGGTTCACTTAGTCAAGTCAGCCTATTATGGAGACGAAACTACTATGAATACCCAGCTAGGGTCTATGCAAAATTCAATCACAACAACTTGGATTCTCTTTAATTTTTGGATGGTACAACTTTGAGATTCTTCACAGTGAGGTTCAATGTTCCAGATGGAGGAGCAACTCTATGTTTTTCAAATGGGTGTCACATAATATGATGTCTCAACCTCCTCACAATGAACATTTTCTCAGCATATTAAAAATGTAGCCATAGTTTCATGTGTAATGAAGAGTAATACACCCTCGGAATACTCTCTAGACATGGTCACAGTCTCGGATGATAAATATCTCGGTGATCTCATAGTAAACACTCTCAGTCTCAACCTACATTCTAGATGAAGTCATGATCTTGGCATAGATGTTATCATAGTGTTCGTAGAGATACAGTCATGACCTTTATGGAGAAGATCATTATCTCGGTGGATCTAAGTGTAGATCTCATACACATATATATCTCAGATCTCGTTGTTATGGTGAAGATCTTGGTGAGGGTGCAACAGTCATGATCTCGGTGGTGCAGTAATAATGATCTCAGTGTTGCAGAAGTGATAACTTCAGTAGCAGTGATGATGATGATCTCAGTAGTGACAAAGTAGAGGGTTGGTGTCTTGGTCTTGGAGTGGCCTAATAGTTCAAGGGTCATGGTCTTGGTATTCGTCATGGTATTCATCAATTGGAATCTCTATAAGAAGAATTTGTGCGGATTTTCCTCTCGAAGAGGGAGAGGTTTCGGCCCTAGCTCATAGCCTACATGTTGTGTATCTTGTCTGCTTTTGTTCATCCATTGGTTATTGTTTGATGAAGAATAATGTTAATAATCTAAACAAGAAGAAGAACCTAATCTAAACAAGTTAAAAATGTATTCACAAGCAATTACTAATGAAGAATAAATCTCCTAATTTCAATGCCCTAGATTTCTTCAACATGGGATCAAAGTTATGGTTATAGTCTAAGGAAAAGGGCATCAAATTCAAGGTAGTAGTAACATTAATGTCTTGGCACAATCGCAGGTAAGAGGATCCCAGTAAATCTCAAAAAGGAAACTCAGTTTTGTTGGGAAAAATTACAGTGATTACAGTGTCACTCTATGTAGAAGTTCGAAGGCTCTGCAAATACATACTTATATAATTGGATGACATACCTCAGATGTGCCAAACAGTGATTGATTCAACCTAGATTACAGTACACAGAACTTGGACAAATTTTTGATAAAAGCGAATTACAGTGAGGATAAAAAAACAGAGTCTTTGGTGACATATTATAGTATGGTTCAGTGCTAAAGTTATCAACACAAAAAGGACATCAATATCATCATAGTCACATGTTCTTGATCCTACATCTTGGTGATACAATCTTGATGGAATCTTTGTAAGAGTCTTGATGCTATCTCAGTCAAGCGTAAGGGCACAAGTAATCTCAGTTCAATGCAGAATGGTACAAATAATTCCACAGTAATATACCTCAAGAATATACATATCAAAGTATCTAGGATTCTACACCTGCAAGGAGGATCTATAACAAAACCACAAAAGCTAACAAGAGGAGGACTCTATAAGAAGATCACAAGAATCTATAATGTATAGAAAAACATAAATCACATCAACTTGAAGATCACCCGGAAGAAGCATCAGTAACGTGATCAAGGTGAAGATTTCATCTTCACTTGTCAAGTATGTATTTTTCATTCTATAATCAAGTTTGGTTAAATGACTTTGTGTTTGCAAGGAGATCTGTAAACTGGGTTGGGTCATTGAAATTCCTTGCATGAAAAAGGAGGATATATAAACTCCCTAAAATAGAAGTCATTAATATCTATGGAAAAGTCCCTAAAGGTCAAGCATTTTTTGAATGTGTGTAAAAGGATCAAGGGACTCATAGGATTCCTATGAAATCAGTCAAAGGTCCTCTCATCCCTATGTAGTAGAAGAGGAGACATAAAAGAGATATATGAAATGATAGAAGATATACTATATGAAATGCAATGAAGAGGTTCATATCACTTAGACCTGATTGAAGGTGTCAAAGAATGAAGGAATATCTTCATGAGATCTCAATTGGGAGATCCAGGAGAGATGATAAGAAGATAATCATCATTGATCTAACTAATAAGCAAGGTAAAAAATGTCTTTAAACAACAAGGTTACCTGATTCAACAACTTGTGGTCTCTATGCTAAATAGAAACAGACAAGTTGAAGGCAAAATTGTTGAACACTAAAGGACTCAAACATTTTCCTAAAGGAAATGGAATTTTGGTCCTCAAGCAAGACTGTTACACAAAAATATCGTCACCATGACTATTTGCAGTCATTATGGGTCTATCATCACTTATATTGTCCTCCTAAGCAAGTCTCAGACCTCAAATCTTCATGTCAAGCTTTGAAAATGAGAGAAAGACATTAAAAATCAATAAAGCTCTGGTTCCGCACTTTCTCTCATTGTTACCTGCGGTCCTGCATCCTTTGTTCATGTTACCTACGGATATACCCGCTCTCTCTGTAAAGGGGTGGGTGCAGACCCCTGTGAAAGTCAAAAAGGCACAAGTTTATTCTAAAAAACTCACTTTAGGTTAATTCTAGCTTATTCTAGAAGGAATTTTGACATGGATTGTTCGCTCCAAGGTGGTTCATGCATCCCAAAAGAGAAGGAGCTAATCCCTTGATAAGAGGAGGTGTCCCTTCGAAGGATGACTTTATCCCTTTGAAGGAGGACCTAGTAACTTCCCTCCATTGCACTATAAATTAAGGCATTGGTCTGGTTGCTAGGGAGGTTAGAAGCTAAACATTTTTAAGGTTAAATGCTGGTGGAATTAAGACTTCCTAGTTAAGCTTGAGAGGAGACTTCCTAGTTTTGACTTCATTGGGAAGTGAGTGAAACTTGTCAAAGTAGAGGAAACTTCTTGCTAGACCCTGGGAGGAGCTTGTACAACATCAAGGCACAGGTTGTAAAGTTCTTCTTTGATTTGAATTAATACAATCAGATTCATTTTTCTCAACAAATTGTCTTATGTGGTTTGTTTCATAAATTCCTTGATCATTATGATGGATATGCTTTATGACATTGGATTTTCAGGTGTTATTTAATTTTTTTGCTTGTTTTTTTTTGCAGACTTGCTACAAGGGAGCTCATTTGGATCAAAGGAGTGAGGCTTCCACAAACTAGCATTGGACCCAAGGTAGGCCTAAAACACTTGTTTGCCTTTGTTTTTAATTGCATATTTAGAGAAAGATAGTTTTTTATTGGCTTGCTTGTCACTAGATATCTTTAGATACTAAGGAGCTCGAGCTTGTCCGCAAAACCGACTCATTCCGTGTGACAAAATGGCTACTCCACTTGGGACTTGATTTTTTCCTTGTTTTTACTTTGACCTGAGAAACTGTGTTTTTGTTTCTATTTTTGGCTTGTTATGTGTGGAATTGGGTGGATTTAGTAGATCTAGGATTATTTTTTGTTTTTCATAACTTTAGGAGAGGAACGCACCCTCGACTTGCAACACAGTGCGGACTTATCCGCACTTTTGCTTTTCACACAGAGCGTTCCCGCACCTGTGTGAACTGCAGGCCTGCGGACCCTGCTAAAATTTTGAAAACCTTAAGATTTTCTCTTTCAGTCATTTTAGTATTTGTTTAGATGTTGTTATCCCCTACCCAGACCTACATGTGACTTGTTAAGAACTTTCCTTAGGTTAATTCCATTAGTGTTAGGGTTTTAGGTGAAATTCTTAGAAGTTTGGTTGTCGGTCTTGATTTTCATTTTGGTCATGTAGTAGCTCAGAGCTTAGAAGCTGTAGAAGCCTCAGATCACCTTGGTTTTTACTGGCCTTCTTATGAGTCTGACCATTTGCAAAATCTACCTTTGTTGAGGAATCCATCTTGTGTTTTCTCTTTGTGAAACTTCGAAAAGCTTGTGTTAAAAGTTTGGATTTCATTTTTAGAAAAGAAAACAAAAATTGGTTGTTTTTTGATTAATTTGTGATTCTTGACAAGTTAGTCCTTCGTTTGCTTATAGCTGAGTAAAACATCCTTGAAAAAGACATCTTGTAAACTTTTACTTCAAATAGTTTTTATAGTTTATAGATCTCAAGATTTGCTTTGTCCATAGTTTTGAGTGTTTTATAAAAATAAAAAAAATCTCTCTTTTGAAAAAGTTTGTTTTTGTAGTATTTGAACGTTTGAAAGAAAAGGGAAATTTTTGTGAATATAACTAGTTGTCTCGTTTTTAGTGCATTGGAAAAGACAAAAATTCTTCTTTTAATTTGTTTGTTAAGAAAGATTTGCATTCTCAAACTCTTTCCTAGCTAGAAGTTCATTGAAGGGAAAAGATTGCTTAATCATCTTAAGTGCATTTTTTAGTGATTTCGAGTCGAGTCTTCACACCACGAGTTTCATCTCTGCACCTCTTGACTTAAAGAAAAACCAATAAAAATAACGCTTAAAGTAAAATCAATCTAGTAATATTTTTATTTCTAGGGTTCTATTACACCAACATAGCATAGGCTAGTGTCTTGGAGTAGGGAGTAATTAACTCTCCAAGACAGTAAAACAAACAAGTAGTTGTGTCTTGCGGTAGGAGAAAAATCCAACTGTTGCATCTATGCTCTGGGAAATCTCCTCTTAAAGGAGAAGCATGAGATCGTGTCTGAACTAGTGTGGGAATCAATCCTTACTCATTGGGAACGACACCAGATATTCACGTATTAAAAACGGTAAACCTCGAATTAACCATTGTCGAGGAGCCTGGGGTCACTTGTTGGTAAGCCTTGGATTATGTCAAGGAGCCTTCAAGGGGATTGAGCTTGCTACTCCGCCCTTGCGTGCGTATCGGATCGTAGATTGTTCCCCCAGGTATGTTTGTTTCCGTTGGTGACCATAGTGACCATATTCTATAGGGTTCTTCCTAAGGTGACAGTGGTGGGAAGATCCCAATGTACCTGGAGCAGAAGTCGGCTAGACTCAATTGGATTTTCTGGGGGGTTCTCCTCACTTGAAACGGTTTAGTGGAGGAACTTGTGCCAGTCTATTCATTAAGAAGGTTGCCGGGGTAACTGTTCCAACTTCCATTTCTGTATTGAACTCTGCGACGTTGGATTTCATCACCAACTAGTGTTTTCACCACGGAAAGTTACTATTTGTGTGTGGTTTGATATCCTAGATTTTTTAGGAATGTGATTCAATTTGTTTGCTTCTTTAGAGGCTTTAGGTGGTTTTCATTGAGATTTTACTTTGTTTTCATGTGAAGTAGTTAAAATATTTAACCGTGGCTGAATTACCGAGGAAGTCCCGTAGACTTCGAAGCCAACCTCCTGAGTTTTCACCAAGCCAGCCTGAAGGGCTACGAGCCCTGGTAACTCCTAGAGACAGTAGAGTTGGGTCACCTGAAGAAGGAGAGTCTTCTTTGGTGGTACATCCTAATTTTCAAGTTTTAGTAGCAGATTATAATCCATAGTCTGTGTATGTTTCCGAAGTTACTGGTAGTGTTTCATCTACTAGTGGTATAGGTGAAGAACCTGAAATATCTGATCCTGAAACTGAAATTGCTGCTACTCCAACATCGGGGTTTACCTCTCCAACTTTGAGTGGTCCTGGTTCACCCAGGGTAGAAAGAGTAATTACCCAAAATCTTCCTTCTGGACTAATAGCTATTGAAGAACTTGCTACTCCGGAAGAAAAAGAAGGCATCCCTATCCCTGAAAATCAGCCTATTATAGAGCTTAGGGAGCATGAATCAATCTTTTACAGTCCACCTAGGAGCAGTACTTGGTATCTTTCATTGACTAAATTTTTGGAAAACTCGGGACTAAGTTTTTCACCACCTCGTATTCCTTATCACCCAACACCTAGGGGTTACTATCCTCCGTTAAATATGTCAAGACAATCGTCCATGTTTTCTCAATCTCCGGAAACCTTTTTGTACGGCGGTCCTTCTGTTCCCGCTGGGTATCAGTCACTTTCTGGTACTTTTTTGGGAGCATCTCCTCAACTTATTGAACAAGGGTTATTAACTGGAAATAATGGTACTAAGTTGTTGAGTGTAGAAGATATTCTCATGATGTCGGGTACTATTCCCAATCCTCAACCTCAAGGTGGCCAGTCATCGCCTGGGGGGCAACCTCAAGGTACCCAGTTTGCGCCTGGGGGGAAACCTCAAGGACAGTACATACCTACGGGACAGTATGTTCCTCAAGGTCAACCCCAGACTCAATATGTACCTCAAGGTCAACCCCAGTATCAATATGTACCTCAAGGTCAACCCCAGTATCAGTACGTGCCTCAGGGTTATCAACCCCAAGGTGAGTACCCAACCCAAGGTTACCAACCACCTTCCGGTCAATCCTATGTTCAAGGATCTGGAAATGTATTGTTGAATTATCAATCCTACCCTCAACCCGGTTATGGTCCTCAATATTCTCAACCTGTTATGGGTCCGTACCCTGGAATAAACTTATTGTGGGATCCATCTCAATCCCAACAGGTCTTGCAACCGAATGTACAGTTGTGATCTCAAACTGGACAACCCTTGGTTTCTGGTTCACCCCAGCAACCTGTCCAGTCTACTATTCAAACTTCTGCACCTTCTGTAGTTTCTCAGCCTGGGCCTAGTACTCCGCGTACTCCGCCTCAAACGACTGTTGTAACTGCTGCAACATCTGTTCAATCTACCCCACCTACTTCTGGAGTATCGACAACTCTGGTTTCTACTATTCCTGTATCAACTCCTCAGACATCTTTACCTCAGTCTGGCCCCACGATTCACACTTCGATTTAGATGCCTGTAGGACAACCTGGTTCAAGTACGGTTGTCACAAGTCAACCTCAATTTACTTATCAACCGTACCAGGGACAGTACCAATTCGGTCCTGCTGTGCAGCAACCAGTCTATCAGTATCAACCGTACCCCGGGTATACATATCAACAACCTCAACAACCCCAGTACGGTCTGGTTAATCCTAGTTTTCCGGGAGGATATAATATCCCAAATGAAATTCCAATTCCTAGTTATCCTGGATATCCTCCTCCTGGGGCTGGTCTGATGACCCAGATTTTTAGGGACCCTAATCTTCAGTTACCGTTTATCGCAACTTTGGACTTGCCTAACTTTTTGTGCCTTACGAACGATCCAATTAACTATCTTCTGCTTTGGTCACCAATGCCGAATAAGTTGCCTAGTGATATTCCTAAGTTTGAAGGCAAATCAGGAGAGGACCCGTCAAACCATGTGATGACTTATCACCTCTAGTGTGCGTCTAATTCCATTTCAGATTATTCAATCCGTTTAAGACTTTTCCAGCGCACTCTAATTGGTCTTGTGGCCAAGTGGTACATTGAGTTACCGCGAGCCACTTTTTATAACATTAGTGAGTTAGCTACTTCGTTTTTAACTCATTTTCAATTTCCAGTTAGATATGAAAATGGCATGGAATTATTAACTTCGTTAAAGCAGTCAACATCCACTTATATTTCAGATCACATTCATGAATGGAGACGTTGACGGCGTTTAGTGAAAGTTTTTATCCCGGATCAGATCTTAGCTGAATGGTTTGTAAAATCTTTACTGCCCAAGATCACAGAGGATGTAGCTAAGGCCAAAGTCATTACTGAGGAGCAAGTAATTGCTCAAGCACAATACCTTGACTTAGTTTATACTCAATCAGGTACGTTACATGAGAAAATCCCCGATCTTCCCAAGCAAAATCAAATCGTTGCAGCTCCTTCAGGGTCTCATGCTGCTGATGGTATGATTGGTACGGTTAATACCAAAAGTAAGAAGAAGTCTTCCAAGAATTCTTCTCCTATCATAACCTTTCCAGATTCCCCGACAGGAGATTCTTCCGCGGAACTTTCCACCGATATTCATGTTCTAGAGTCATCTACAGCCAAATCAAAATCTGGTGGTAAGAAGAAAGGGAAGAAGAAGAATAAAACAGATAAAAATTCAAAATAGAAACCAGAAAGTGGAATAAAATGATGAGAAACGCAAACCTCATTATCCTTGTCTCATTTGTGATGAAGAGCATTTTGCAAGAGACTGCCCTCATCGTGCAGAGGTTGTGAAAATTGTCAAAGGTTCCCAAACTCCTGTTGTTTTGAAGGATCCTTTTCCAAGTCAAGACAGTAAGATGTTAGGTTCTTCCTCAAATGCCAACGAAGAACCCATACTGATGATGTCTCATTTTAGGATTGCGACTCGATCGCATGATTATGGAAGTAAAATTCTTGTTGATGGTAAAGAAGCAGAATCTTCTCATTCTAACCCATCAACCTCAACTCCCGGTTCCGATCCGCTGCAGATCAAGAAACCTAATCCAGGCCTAGTAATCAAACCGCCTGCCAAGGTTATACTTCGAAAGTTAGCTTTCAATCCACATGCAAGAGCGGCTCAGAACTGTAACATTGTTGAAGATTTAGCTATTTCACCTTCAGCAATGTCGGCTTTGGAAGTGTTGCAATCATGTCCAGTACAGCGTAAATTACTTTTGTCGGCTATAGGAGCTGTTGACGTTCAGGACTCAAACCTTATAATTTTTGATCTAGAAAATAGGACACCGCGCTTACCTCATCAAATGGATTTCCAAATCCCAGTGATAGTAAAAAACAGACCTGTTCATAGGACTGTGATTGATGAGGGAGCCTCCACGTGTATTATGTTGATACAGTGTTGGAGATCTCTTGGTTCTCCTTCGCTAAATCAATCCCCGACGATTCTAAAGGCCTTTGATGGCCGTGGGTTTCATCCTTTTGGCATTCTAAAGGATTTACCTATAGGGGTTTAAGGGAAAACCGTTAATCTAGATGTGGAGGTGGTTGATGCCCCTCTAGATTACAACCTTCTCTTGGGTCGTAGTTGGTCTTACGCTATGACAGTTGTCGTTTCATCGGTCT